>CBMN010040303.1:0-12322 GCA_000582825.1 Hordeum pubiflorum
GTTGGATCTAACGGCTCAGCGAGCGTGTATCGGACGGCTACGCGGGCGGCGGATGTTTTTGGCTAATCCGCCGGCCGACGCGTAGCGCGGCCCAAAAAAAGACATAAAAAGAATGTATAGCAGAAGTAGTAATTGTGATTGAGTTGTAGTAAATGTAGTTCTCTGTTTTTTGTATGAGTTTTTTTTTGCAAATGTATAAAAGGCATGTCTCTCTTTTGCACATGATGTACTGTCCTCCTCGTTTTCTCTACTTTCTCTGTTTACTTTTCTCTCATTTTCTTATTTTCGTATGCGTATAGCTGTAATAAGAAAGATGTATGGTCATCTACAAATATGTAGTACCATGAGTCATATTTTACCGGCGCGAAACGAGTGGTGGTTAACACGGTAATTTTGTGGAGAGAAATGCATCGTAGGTCCTAAAATTATTCGATGGTTGTCCACTAGATCCTATATATTGAAAAAAAAATGCATATTTGGTTGCTAATTGTGAGCAAGTAATTGATTGTGAGTTCTAGCCGCATCTTGTCAAGCGGTGTGGTGAGTTGATTGATGCCGCATAAACTACACATTTGCAAAAATACCTTTTTGAATTGTGAGGCAACGTTGGAGAGTTTGGAGCAAGAGTGGGTGATAGGGCCAAAAGTCACAGAGGGATTCAAGAAACCACGACCCGTCTAGGGATATTGCGAGCTCACCACAATGTTTGGTCCTCTGGGACTCTACCGGTGAGGTTGGCATCGAGTATGCTGAAGCTAGCAAGATGCGACAACGTGATACAGTGCCGCCTCAATAAACGACACAACAAGACGAAACTATAAGTTAATGGACGTTACAGTCGTGCCAACAATATTAAAGGTGCGACCACTTGCAAGGGGGTCGCAGACTCCGAGGACCAATCTGGTGGATGATGCACCGGGACATGAGGAGAGGAAGGCACGGTCTCAGGGTTGGAAGAAAAAAGAAGAGGATGAGGATGTGGTGGTAGTGTGGATGGGAGTTGAGGATGAGTAGGTGATTGAGTAAGATAGTGAGGAAGTGAGAATTTTTTAGGGTGTTCTTTGGGAAATAGGGTCCACTTGATGTCAATCAGCTTGCCACCCGACTTGGTCACACCCGGATATGACCCACCGCTGATCACTTGCTCACGAATATGATCCAGATGTGCATGTTTGGAATTTCATGACCCATTTAACAAACCTCAAATACCTTTTTGAACTGAATCAAACATCAAATACTTTTAGAACCTATATTGCATTTTGCTCGATTGTTTTTGCAAATGTGAGATGTGAGTTTGTCATGCAGATGCTCTACTGTCCTTGTCCTACTTTTCGAGTTTATTTTTTGCAAATGTGAGTTGTTTTAAGCATATGTCCTTGTCCTACTTTTCGAGTTTATTTTTTGCAAATGTGAGTTGTTCTAAAAAAATTATGAAATGGAAACCTACCATATGTAATCTCAAGTTCTCAACTGCAACACTTCGCCAAGTATAAGACGGAAGGTTGTTGGATCAAGATACTATGTGGAAAATTGGCAATGGTAATTATGTCTGTGTTAGCCATGACAAATGGGTTCCTCATGTATTGTTGGGACGTGTTCCACCGGTGTTGCCTACCCGAACTACAAACTGTTGATGCACTCATCGATTCTGATTCTTGACCATGGGAGGATTTTGCTTCTTGGCCTCGCAATAAATTTGATGTTTACATTGTCAAGTTGGTGTATAATTTATCTAGAGCTTCCTATTTTCCTCCTTTTCGAAGTAAGCAAGGTTCTGGTTTCATGCCTCGCATTTTGGGTGAGGAGAATAATTGAAACAAACCATGGACTATTAAAGCCCTAAGTAAGATGAAAATTATTTTGTGGCGTTTTCCTCATGACTGTTGAATTAATGGACATCCGCTACAGAGGCTTCACATCCTGGCTAGTCTTTTGTGTTGTTTCCGTGGTTGTGAAGAAACAATGTAACATTGCTTTTATCGTGCCCTTTTGCAACACCAGCTTAGAGCATCATCAATGCATGATTTGACATTCAGTTACAGAGGATCACACATGCATCATACTAAGTGGTTGTTTGATCTATTGAATCGTTGCAATGAAGTGTAAAATATGGTGGTCACAGTTGCTTTCTGGCATATTTGGGAGGCACATAATGTAACCAGGAACTTTGAATCTAAGGTGTTTTTTCGTGTGATGTTTAAGAAAATTGAATCCTATGAGGGGATGATCATTTTGCATTGTTTGAAGCCGAGTGAGATCACTAGATGTGCGGTTCCAAAGAAATTTTTACAGAAACTCCACCACCGGCCGGTTTGTTTTGCATTAACGTGGATGCAACAATTTTTCTCATCTTCATCGCGTTCGATAGTTGGTGTAGTGTTGCGGGATCATTTGGGCAAATGTTTGCTGGGTTGCCGTCAGTCTTTTCAAGTCATCACTACGTCGAAGATTGTAGAAGCTCTGATACTTTGTTGTGTTGTATCTTTTCACACTGGATGAAGGTCTCTATAAGGCGATATTGCAATCCGATTGCTTGTTGCTTTCTTGATCAGCGACAAGCTACAGAGAGGGAGCGCTCCATCATGGGACCTTTTGTAGCTGGTATAAAATGTTTTAATTCGAAGCTTTGTTTTCTATTTCGTTTCTTCATGTAGGTCGTTCTGCTAATGGTGGTATTCATATGTTGGCCATGTAGAGTGAGCTTGTTGCTTACACGACTTTCGGATGGTGTATTCCTGTTTGTATCTAGGAGGTTGTGTACGCTGAAGTTTGTATATTAATATAAGAGACAAAAATATACTGTGGTACTTCCTTTTTTCTTCGACACTTGGTCTATGCAAACGTTGCTACGATTGCAGTCTAAACCTAGGCATGGACAGCCGTCCCGAAAAAACCGAGCTTCTGGCTTCGGGTTTGGCATTCTGACCGGGCTCGGGCTTCATTTTTCAGCCCGAAAGATAGTTCGGGCCGGGCTCGGTCTTCTCTTTTTAAGGATTTCGGGCCGGGCTTACACGTGCAAACAATAAAAAATAGCATTCGGACAGGGATTTCGGGCTTCGAGTTTGAAAAAAGAGTGTATTTCGGGCTTCGTGCCGGACTCGGGCTTGAAAAAAATGCCGGGTTTTTACAAGCCCGGCCCGACGTATGCCCGGGTTTATTGCAGTCCAGGCACGTTCAACTGCAACTCCACACGGGTCCAACGTCAAAGATAGAGATGCTCCTACGTAACCACCCATCGAATCTAGAACCGATGACGAGCAGGAGGAAACTCGTGCGCGCAGACGCAGCGACCGATCGACGACAAGCGCAGCAGGCGTGGAATTAGTTGAAGCGCCGCACCAGCTACCATGGTTGTTGATTCGGGCCAGAAACACCGGACCACCGTGCCGCCGCCGGGCTGATCAGCACTAGTCGGACGACCACCGCACGTCCGCACCAGTGCACCACCAGTCCACCACCCTCACTCACGCTCACGCAGCAAGCAGTGGCAAGTGGGCGACGGTTAAACGCCTCGAGGACGCGCGGGCGCGGTGAGAAACGGGACGCGGACGGGTTCGTGCGCGCGTTCTGCCGTCTCGCGTACGCACGCAGCGCGTCCGTTGGCTTGCCCCGGCGTTTCCGGTCAGGTGTATCCACACGCTCGTTGACGCGGACGCGGGCGCGGGCGCGTGCAATTACAACAACGCGACTGCGAGACTGCGTGCGTGCGTAGGCGGGCAGCGATCGGCGACTGGAAATGGAAACGGTGGAGTGGGTGGCACGGGGACGGACGCCTGTGGATAGGTACGTATTTCGGGGTAGCGACGTAGTACGGCTCGACGATGCTTAGCCGCGTTAATAAGCTCTGAGCAAGCCTACGGTCTATACACTCCACAGCGTGAGGTCTGTTTCTGGAACATGGGGTCCGTCCAAACAGATAATACGAAACACAACACGCTTCGGCGTGCTTGCGTCGGACCCTTCCTTGGCGCGGCTGCACAAGTGCACATTGACTTCGGGTCGTCGTAGTTGATAAGCCGATGAGGAACCTGCCGTCGCAACGGGACCGGTTAAGTGGTACTCCAACGAGTACCCTTTCCCGTATAATATCTGGTTTTCAAAACATTGAACCAAAGAAACCACCCCAACAGAATTCGTAAACGCGTTTTTTTAAAGAGAATTAGTCCAACTGGTCTTCCTTGCAATCTTCCCTAAGACTTTGTACAATGCAAGACGTTTGGACGAGGTGTTTAGACAAAAAAACCAGTGTTTCTCCAAGCATCGGTGCTTATTTGTAGAGGATAGACGTTTAAGTAAGCGCCTCTCTTGGTTTTTTTTTTTTTGAACAAGGAAAAGGGTCCAGAAGGACCCATACTGCATTGATCAAAGCGGTGGACAGTACATCTTACATAAAAGACCCCAAAGAAACTGAAAATTATAGGCTACACCCTGGAACTTACGAAAAGGACCCTGCAAAGAAACGGCAAACGCGATCGGGAAAGGACCCTGCAAAGAAAAGGACCCTGGATCTTAGTTAGTATTGGCTTTATGCCGGAGTTTGACCATGGCAGGCACCGTAGCTCCGTCGAAACCACCACCGTCTGAGCTCAGGATCCCAATCATCCGCCTCTAGAACAGAGGCCTTTCTCCAGATCAGGGGTGGACACCACCAACGCTGGAAGCTCGGATCCAGCGTTTGACAGCACCAGGAGAGGAAGTCAAAGCAAGATCTCACACCCTCCCTTCCACCATCGCCACAATAGCAGAAAACAAGGGGAAGAACCACCTCAACCTCCAAATCCTGAGCAAGATCGAGCTTATTTGGAGGGCTGCTGCCAGATCCGGCATCTTGCACTTCCCTCCACCATGGAGACAAGGAAGAAGACGCCGGCAGCCACCACAGGAAGCTGCTCGAATGCTTAAGCGGCTTGCAACCCGACGGCATAGCGCCAAACTCCGGCATAAAGCCAATACTAACTAAAAGACATAATCTATTATACAAAGGAATGACGCGGGCACCTTTCCTCAGCCATCTCCAGGCGGCCTCGCCGCCGGAAGAGGCTTTGGATCGGCCCCGGCAGCCCTTGACGACTCTCAAGAAGAAGGCGAAAGAAAACAGGAGACGGGGAGGGGAAAGGGGAAAGTGGCTCACCCAGCTGTAACGATTATCTTTTCTCATGTGTCGCAACATTAAAGTCTGATGGCTTACTTTTTTCTCATTCCTCTCGTTCTTGTTTACTATTACCTCCGTCCGAATTACTTGTCTTAGATTTGTCCAGATATTGATGTATCTAAAACTAAAACATGTCTAAATACATATATATCTAGACAAACCTAAGAGAAGTAATTCTGAACGGAGGGAGCACTATGTACTCTTGAGGACGGTGTGAGTAGGTAATTTTATTTTATTTATGTACTCTTGAGGACGGTGTGAGTAGGCAATTTGATTTTATTAGTTTAGGCTGGGATAGATGATTTAGATTTTTTTCCTATAGATTTAAAGACTTCTCTGATCTTTTAGGTATAAAGATTTTGTGTTTTTTTGTAAAATGTAAAGAACCTTCTCTAAATACGAATTTTTGGTTTTACAGTCTCAACTTTCCTACACTCCAATATCGGAAGGATTTTTTGGTTTTATTTAATGACCTTATTGAATGTCGTTGAGTTAGAAAGGTAATGCAATATGTGATATTAAAGCAAATTATTATAGTCATATTAAAGTGTAAAAGGCCATGTAGAAGTTAAAACATGAGTTTTATCGTTCTACTGTAGTTTGCAAGATCTGAGATTTGTGCAGGTGTACAATTAGAAAAGAGCCAATTCAATTGATTCTCAAGCACTTCAAATATTCTAATGTGAATAGACTCTGAATTCAGAAAAGTACGTTAACAATAGCACTTCAATTTTTCATGTTTGTTCAGCTTGTTAGGTGGTTATGACTAAGCATATTGGAAACGATGAGACTAACCTAACTTTGGTACCTCCTTTTTTTCAAGCTCTGAGACATGCACATTCAGGAATAAGTATGGCCACATACTTTCTATACCTATGAGCTTCGTAAAGGATTTTGAATGTGTGCATGTTGTTCAAGAGATCCGATATGTATATTTAATTTAAAAAATATAAGTTCCGTTAACAATACAAATTGATGAAAAATTGGAATTCAGATTACTCTACCAAGGAGAATTTTAGTAGTAAAATTACACCAAGAGCAGTTAAGCCCTTGGTTGTAGTTTGGATCTTGAGGACATCTGCCTAGGGGGCTCAATTTTGCAAAAGTACATTCATACAGTAGGATAAGAACCCTGCGAGCAAATGGAAGTGCATCAAATTGAACACACCTCTTCCTTTAGCTTGAGAACAAGCCATAGGAAGCCCTTGAACGTGTGCTTTCGGCTGCCGCCACATTAATTCTCTCTATAACTGCACACAAAATCCTAAACCATGTTTGAAATCCTAAAAATACCATAAGCAAGTAAACTACCATTAATTGCTACAAATCGAGCAGGGGCGTGCTTCTCGTCAACCATAAGGATTATGAACATGACGTGCTCAAAGGACACATCGTTCAGATCAAGGTAGTCCATGGATGCAATGGGAAAACAAAAATCACACTGCACCTAGCCCCAATAAGCATGGCTTAACTATGATATCAGTATATCTTTGTAAACAGTATGCTTATAGCAATAAAAGAAACCATCAACACGATTTTGAACTTATTCCCAAATTACACATTTTCATAGAGCCTCTAGCATAGCTTCACAATAATGTTCATCTCTTCTCTTCCCGCCTTCACCTCTCTGATAACCATCATGAACTTGATAGGATTTTTTTGTCCCAAACATTAAAGTATATGTGCCTCATTTTTCTCTCCCCTATGTCCTTCTGGTTTGCCCACCCGGCAACCTATTTTGATGAATTAAGTTCCACCCTGAATATAGATAGTGAGGGGAGAAATTGCAGGCTGTAGCCATGTAATCACTTCAGAAAGGCATTCGTCGAACTAAGCCTACCCATAACAATTGTTCCCATCAGCTTCGGTGGACGGCTTAGTGAATTCAATGACACCTACATTGCTACTGAAATATTTGGACATATTTAATATATTATTTGAAAAAATGTTTTTGAGTAACTGAAGTTTGAGTATGTTTTGAGCATATAAATTGTATGGTGGAATCAGGCAAAAGGAATTATGGGAATTCAACATAATTACTACAGAGAGCATGGCACCCATGGCAGTAGCACATGTACAGTTGGGGAAAATACGATTGTGCTTAGTTTTATCTCAGTGAGCAGAAACGACAGCAATATACATAGTTCACAATTAACCATCAGTCTGGACAAGTGAATGCAAGAGCCAATATAACTAACCTGCATAACTATACTAAGGAAACCAAGAAACTCAAGTAAATGCAGTGAACATCATTCATCAATCATACAGTTCTTAGTGCGTTGACTTCCATTCGAACATGAATTTAAATAGGATAGAGCCTAAGCATTGAAATTAGTAGTGTCAATCTATATTATCTTCTCATTGCCAACATATGTCAAGATAATTCTATATGTTTGCTGAAACTGGAAAATACTAAGTGACACATGCTCGGATTTTTAAATCAGATGACTGTCGAAAAGAAGCCAACCAAGAAAACTAAATAAACATCAAGTGTTGAAAAAATGGTAGAGCCATGAAGTGATAAAAGCGATCAACTAAGCAATCTAGAGTAGCAGGAATCTATTAACAAGATCTTACCTTCATAAAAAATAAGGGAAGAATACTTCCTTCACATCCTTCCTACCAGTACAGAACATAATCAATTAGCATTGTTTCAGTTTCATTTTTTGCAAATAAAGAGAGTAATAATTACCACCTCTTTCTTTTTCCACTAATAATTACCACCTCTGACTGACCTCCCATAGGAGATTCAGGAAAAAAACTCATCACTTACAATATCATAACTGCACACTCCAAGTCAAAGTATATCAGATCACAAGTATTCTATGACAACGAGCCATGGCCAGATCAGTTGGCTTTTAATTTCGTTCCATCTCATAATCCATCGCCACTCTCTCTCAATGGAAATGAAACTTAGATGTGTCTGAAGTTTTCACTGTTGTTAACATTCAGAAAATTAAATCAAAGAAGATCTATAACCAATTCAAATGCTTGCATTAAGCTCTAAGTATAGGATCTGTAAATGCTGCAAATGCAGAAATACCAAACATGAGACAGTTATGCCATAGCCATAAGATATATTTCTCTGCTATCCTTCTTCAAACTCCGGAAGAATGCATATATACTATCCCCAATTTCACTCACGTGTATTCTTGAGGTATGATAAGCACGGATAATAAACTATGGTAGCAACAACACATAATAGAAAAGAAGTAATTGCAATCAGTGCAATACACTACATCCGCCGGCATGAAAACCTAATACTTTTGTACCCTCAACTATTATATTCTTTCCGAGTCATCGCCATATGCATAGCCTTCATTATGCTTTTCTTCAAGGTTTCATGTGAAAAGTATGAGGGCACTGGACCACACTACAAATAAAGTTCTCAAAAAATTAGTCTCGTGTCTATTTATATCCAGTAATTAAAACTATGGGATGCCAACATTAAGTATTTTCTATCTTGTAAAGGAAAAAAGCACATAAAACCAAACCAGATCCCCTAAAAGTGAAACATCATAAATTAAATTAAAACTATGGGATGCCAACATTAAGTATTTTCTATCTTGTAAAGGAAAAAAGCACATAAAACCAAACCAGAGCCCCTAAAAGTGAAACATCATAAATTAGTGAAGAATCCAAATCACCGTCGTGATCCCACAATGAATGGATCAAAGTTTCGACATACCAGTCATAAAGTGTTTCAGTTCTCTCATACAAAAATTAAAATAGCTCAACAAATGAAGTCAGAATCTGAACAATGGAAATTTGTTAAGAAATCAGTGACAAGAACTTATCTTCTTAGTGGCATGATTTAATAACCAGATGATCACTTTCATATGCATTATAAATATTTTAGAGCATGTTCTCCCTATACATAACAGTAGACTTGGTACAAAATTTAGTAACCTTTTAGTATCATCAAGTATCAATCCTGAAATTCAGTAGTACTACCTAATAACCTGAACATGTATTCGGAAGTAATATAAAAATGGAGGGACAGTACTACCTAATAAATTCCAAGTAGTGTACAAATTCAGCCTCCATGCTAAGATTATTTTTTCTGCATGTCGCTCTGGTTCACTTTCAGTTACACTCAAATGGTCAGGCCACCATCAACCGGCAGCACTTGCACCAGCAGAATTAAACAAGTTGGTAGTCATTTCCGGTGAACCTGAAGGAATCTTCAAGCCGTAGTGCCTAAACTGCCTGTATTTCATGCCTAAGAGCCCCAATGCACCAAATTTCACTCATATACTGGACACAATGACAGCAATACAATTCTAGTCAAACAAGTAGTAAGCGAAGCAAACATAACACACCATCATGCTGGTATGAAGTACGAACCTATTACTGGTGGACAACTGCATCAGAAGTTCCCGCAATCTTCATGTAGGTAGCACAAAATTACTTCCCGAAAGATAGAACAAAATTACTTCGTACAAGATTTCACGCCTGCAATGTGTCTCTCCCATGGCCATCTCATAGAAGAGACGCTTGATGGCCTTCCATCCCTCCTTGCTCCTGCCCCTGACGTCCTCGAGGAAGCGCAACCCCATCTGGCCATCTGTGCACTGGACTCCGTCGGTTAGCCCTCACCCGACCGAACGACGCGGGAGGATCTTTCAAGTCAGTGCCAAGGGGAGGCGGTGAAGGCTGCTTGCTGGACGATCAGGAACGGCGGTGGTGAAGTGAAGGCTGCGGGCGAGGGAGGATCTTGCACGACAGTGGTGAAGGCAACTTGCGACAATTTAGGATCATGGACGACGAAGATAGGAAAGATTGTGGGGTGGGATCTCAGGACCGAGAGGGAAGGAACGAGATTGGTTTGGTTTCCATGTTTTGGCTGCGTACATAGGCTAGAGGAAACCATCAGGGCATAAAAATCGGTGGGAGGGGCGATGGATGGGAAGGGGATCGATAGGGAGTCCTAATGAAACGACGTATTGACTCCCCTTTAGGAGTAGAGATAATGAGATTTGTTTGTCAGTATTTATATGTGAATTTCCTTAAAATCCGATATTTGTTTCTTGAAAATCTGTTTTTTGTTTCGCAAAACAAATTGCACTAATTAGAGGGATTAGTTGATTTGGATAAGTTAAGAAAGTTAGATCAAAATCTGTTATATGTTTCCTGAAAATCTGTTATTTGTTTCCTAAAACAAATTACTATAATGAGAGGGATCGATTGATTTGGATAAATTAAGAAAGTTAAATCCGTGATTTGTTATATGTTAGGAAAGTGTGTGTTTGTAATAAAAGAATGTAGAGAAAAATAAACCGATGGACCAGGGTGGGATGGGATGGTGGGTGGGGAGACAAAAAGCAGAAGAAGGTGGGAAGGAAGACGAAAAAACCCTGGAACGGAAGCTACCAAGTCCCCCATTAGGACTAGAGATAATTTATTAAATGCAAAACTTAATTGGAGGACATCCCGGTCTTAGGGGAACTACCGAACGACTTGTGGCCCTTTCGATCGGAGTCCTGCAAATGTGTGCAGCTTTTTTAGGATCGATCCTCAAGCAACTAACTAACGGCTACCCTTTGATGGGATTCCACAAGGGCCACTTTTTGGTTCTGGGAACGCGTTAAGTAGTGTGCCTAGCTGGCGCCCTATGTCGCGTTCTGGACGCTTTTTCTGGATATGGGTTTTTTTATGTATGCTTTTTTGGGTTTGAGATCTTTTTGTGTTTTATGGTTTTTGTTTTTTGTCTGGTTTTATCTGGATCTTGGAGGATTTTTTTTCCGGAAGCAGTGATTTTGAATGAGAAGCACAGTAGTGCTTCCTTAAAAAGGGAAAAACATAGCTTGTGCTTCCAAGAGAAACATAATTGTACTTCCACGAGAAGCATGAAGGTGTGCTTGCCTGAAAATGCAAATGCACTCCCCGCACACCGATGAACATCGGAGGCCTCGCCACTCTCGATTGAGAGCGCCATCGTCATTGTTGCAGCTATATCTAGCATCCTACCACCATGGTAAAATCTTTGTCTCTCTCGACCATTTGATCATGCATGAACGCACCATATTAAATCTCATAATCAGTACAAACCAATCAGATGATGCCATGTCATTTATGACTCGAAGGGGTATCGACTGATTTGGACCGTCCAGATTCATTTAAATCCAAAGGTTGTATTATAACATAAGCTGAATCGGTATAACCAATCAGGGCATGACATGTGTCCATAGTTTTTCTTTTAATTTATTTTCTGCTGATTTAATCTATATATCTTTTGCAGAAAGCCCCCTCCAACTTCAAACTCTTATAACTTTTGGAAGACAACTCAAATGAGGTGATTTTTTTGCATTTGAGCTCATGAAATTCTTTATTCATGAGAAGCAAATAAATTTGCACTTTGAACACTTCAAATTCAAATTTGAATATGAATCTTTTAGGGCTAAAATGCAAACATAATTCAAATTTGAGGTGATCTTTTTGTAGACTGATCCTTATGTCATCAATATTCAATTAGGTCCACTAAAATTTAATTTTTCTCAAATTCAATTGAACTAAAATCAAATTTAGTAAATAGCAGAAGTGTTGGCCATGACAACCTTTTTTTCTGCCATGGCAGAGGTTTCGAAATGCTGTTGTGGCATAGATTTTGTAACCAATTCAGATTGTCACTTGAATTTATCATAAATCTTGATCTTTGCACCCCGTCTATGTATCGGCAAGGGACGTTTGCAGTCCTTGGGTCCCGCATGTGTTTTGCACACGCGCGATGACAATGTGTCATGGTGGAGTTTCCCCTATCTATATGATGAATGAAAGAAAGTGTGCCATAGAGTAAACATAAAGTAAATATGCATGCACAAGACTTTCAAGAACCAAAGGGAGATACAATTTTGACATAAAACCAAGTAAACTAAGAAGGCATCTGAAAGGTTGACATGACATAAGGTTGTCCAAATATATCAAAGAACCAACTCAACACATAGTTGATAACATCCCAGTTGAAAAGGTACCAAGTGAAAATGAAATATCAAATGAAGAAATTATCACTAGAAGGGTACCAATTGAAAGATACATCAAGGAATGAGATACCAATTGAAACACACCAATTGAAAGATATCAAACAAAGGGATTCTAACTCCCAAAAGAGACAAGCACTACTGCAGGAAGGTCCTAAGACGACACATGTATCGGAGACCCTTCGACCAAACT
>CBMN010040306.1:0-10735 GCA_000582825.1 Hordeum pubiflorum
TGGATAATAAACATTTATCATGAATGGGAAAATATGATAATAACCAATTTAGTAGTGCCTCTAGGGCATATTTCCAATAGAAATTTGGGCGAAGAGCTCATCCACAGTGATGGTGGATTTGACAGCGCCAATTGCCGCCACAACCGGATCATAGTCACGTCAAGACCTGCTAGAACATAGTCCACCATCTCAGGGTCACTAATCGGGCGACCTACTGCTACAAGCTCATCCCTGATGTTCTTCATCTTGGCGATGTAAGTGCTGCTGGACATGGCGTCCTTCTCGTGGTGGCAATGGCAATCCGTAGATTCACAATTCTGGATTGTGACTGCGATGCAAAGATAGTAGTAATTGCAGTCCACAGATCATATGTGTTTTCCTTACCAATGACTTGAGCAAGGATTTCCTTGGAGAGTGAATTCAACAGATAGCTTAGGACATGTTGATCCTTCGACAACCATGGCGCGTATAAGGGGTTTGGAACTACGGTTGTTGTCTTGTCCGACTGTTGTTGTTCCACCATTGGTGTGGGCGTAGCGTCGCTTCCATCGAGAAGCCCCATGACCTACGCTCCTCTCAGGTCGGGCATCACTTGAGCTTACCACAAGAGGAAGTTCCCCTTTACCAACTTCTCGGGCGGAGGAGGACCGAGGTTGAGGATGACCATAGTCGAGGTGGAAGACATGGCGATGGAAGAAGGTTTGTGATAGCTAGATCGGGAATATGAAGGCTCTGTATACCATGTAATATTGGAAGCGTTCCTACTCTCTAGGAGGAGAGCCGCGTTGGGTATTTATTTATTTAGACAATATGTCGTGAGATACAAGGAATTAGTTGATCGCTTGGATACAACTTGTCGTACAAAGAAACCTGAACAACCACGAGAGGGAGAAGAGATAGAGGTAGTTCAGATTACAACATCAAGTTTAAAATCTTTCTAACAAGAATATTTATAATTTATGAATATTTTATAATTCATAAACATTTTTAAAATTCGTGAAATAATTTTAATTTGTGAACATTTTTAAGATCTTAAATGTTTTTAAACATTTTGAATATTATACATAAATTAGCAACAAAGATTTATAATTTATTTTCAAATTTCATGAACATTATTAAATTCTGGAGGAGAGTTTTGAATTCGTTAATTAATTAATTTATTTTGAATTTTGATTGGAATATTTTTTTCTAGTTAGGGACATTTTCCAATTCAATGACATTTTATAAATTTAGATATATATTTATAATTCATAGTTTTCTAAAATTCATGGGCATTTTTCAAATACTAGAACATTTTTCGAAAAGTTGGAACATCTTTTACAAAAGAAATCTTGAGTTTTTTTGAACATTTTAAAATCCAGGAACACTTTTATGGTTGACAAACATTTTAAATATGTCCAAAATAGGTTTTTTTAAGCAAACAATGGATACTATTTGTTCTCGTAACAGTGCCTACTGGTTTTCTTGGGAAGTTTTATTTTTCTTTTGAGAAATCTCACCTTCTTTACTGAACTTCAACAATATTCATCGGTACAAGTTATCGGCCATGGGGAAGACCAAACCAAACATGCCTCCCTATTCCTAGATTACAACCGGATTGGGCGAGATTATGAGCTTTGAAATTAATTGTATTATGTTCATGAATAAAATTACAAGAAATAAAAGCATCATTTCTAGCTATAATTTCCTGAATAATAGCTCTCTGAAGACGAGCGGATCCTTGCTTTATGTCCTTCACCACACCCTCACGGTCCGATGCAACGTGAATCTGATGCGTTCCCAGGCCTTCAGCTAGAGCCATGGCCTCCTAGCATGCAAAAGTTTTGAACAGTGATGGTTTTGTAATGCCTGCATAGACAACTACGGAAGATCTCATATACATGTTGGTGCCATCTCTACAGACCGCCGCAGCCACTCCTTTGTGACCATGTGTGTTGATCGCACCATCAACATTTAATTTCATGTGGTCTTTCGGTGGAGGCAACCAGCGTTGCACCTCAACTACCCTTGTAACACGGCCTCCGCCGCCTGCCGCACTTGCCAGCTTAGGCAATGACCTCAAGTCCGGCAGGTAAGAAGTGATGAAGGAATTTGTTTGGCTTGGGCTCTGAGAATTGATTTCTTGCATACCAAATGGGAAGGGTGGCAGTCATCATAGTGAATGATCCGAACTCAAGCTCTTTTGCATCTCTTGCGTTTGGCTCCATATTTTTAGCCATACGATCAACTAAATCCTCATCTGACAGAGCCCAAGTGCAAGGAGTCCTAGTACAACTTATCAACGCATGTCTCCACGAATCTTCTCCCCCACACACCGGACAAGTGTTGATGGTTGACATATTTCTTTTCTCTAACACGTCCGTCGTCGACAACGAGTGTCATTGGAAGGGATAGAAAAATTCCAGAGTGAGGTCCAACCTATTGGGAAGCAAATAGTAGCGACTTTTTGTTCTCACGAAAGTTCAGCTATTAGGGCTGGACAAGAGCCGAGTAGGATTTGCGTATCTATGCTAGTCAAAGCGTGAAAAGCGCAATAGGGAAATTGCCTATATGCCGCATCCGGGAGCTCCTATCGGTCGCTCTCTGCGGTAGAAGTTCGACCGGACGCACAGGCGGGTCTCCACGGCTGGGCCACCCCATGTGGCTAGCAAAAGAATGAAAATTGTTGCGCTCTTAAAAAGAAATGCGCTCTGCAGAGTTTGACTGGGGCTAGCCAAGAGCCGAGTAGGGTCTGTGTATCTATGCTAGTCAACGCGTGAAGCACGTGATAGGGAAATTCCCTATATGCCGCATCCGGGAGCTCCCATCGGCCCCTCTCTGCGGCAGAAGTTCGACCGGACGCACAGGCGGGTCTCCCCGACTGGCCAGCCCATGTGGCTAGCAAACGAATGGAAACTGTTGCGCTCTTAAAAAGAAATGCGCTCCGCAGAGTTCGACCCCAAGACCGGGTGCTTCACAAGAAGTACTGCTACCACTTGAGCTAGCGAGCAATCTGATTTATAATGCGTCGCCAATATTTAAGAACCAAACCAAGCACGGATCGGAACGTTTTCAAAATATTGAACGCAAACCATTATTTTGAAAAAAAACGTGAATGTTGTATGAAACACTAACACTTTTCGAAATTGTGAACAAAATTTGAAAAAACTCAAACATTACGAAAAATGCAAATGAATGCAAATAATTATTGAAAACGGGAACATTTTTTTAAACTCCTCCATGTAATTGAAAAAAATGAACATCTTTTTGAAACGGGAACATATTTCAAATTCAAAAACAATTTTGGATAAGTCAATATTTTTTGTAAAATGGGTTTTTCAAACTCCCAAACAAAATTTGAAAACATGAACTTTTTAAAAAATGTCTGAATATTTTTTGAAACTCCCAAATAAAATTTGAAAAGACAAACATTTCTTAAAATATGTTAGTATTTTTTGAAACTCCCGAATAAATTTTGAAACAAGGACATTTTTTGAAATTTGCAAACAATTTCTGAAACTCTGAAACAAAATTTGAAAATACAAACATTTTTTTATTTGCAAACAAATTTTGCATTGGGAACATTTTTTTAAAACTCACCAACCAAATTTTAAACCGTGAATATTTTTTAGAATTTGCGAACAAATTTTAGGAAAATGCGAAAATTTGATCAAATACATAAATTAAAGAAACAAAAATAAAAAAAAGAACATTTTTTTTGCAATTTGCGAACAATTTTTGAAAACGTGGACATTTTTAAAATTTTGCGAATATGAACAATTTTTGAAAACGTGGACATTTTTAAAATTTTGCAAACATGAACAATTTTTAAATCACCTGAACAATTTTTTAATATGCTAACAACTTTGGGAAAGACGAACATTTTTTTAAATTTGCCAAGAAATTTAGAAAACCCGAAAATTTCTTTTTCATGTTTATTAAAAATCATAATTTTTTTCGAAAACTATAATGTTTAACGAAACACGTACACTCTTGAAATTTTGTGAACAAATTTTGAATAAACTCAAACATTTCGAAAAATATGAGCATATTTTTGAATATATTAATATTTTAAAACTAGAATATTTTTTAAACTATTAAAAAATAAAAATGAAAAGAGAATTCCTTATTTGACCCTTTCTTAAAATATGCTTCCCTTTTTGGCCTAAAAAAATTATTTTTCCTTTTTTAACGCCGAAACTTCATATTCTTCCTTACATGACACTTTCGTTAGTTTTTGCTGTTAACACCGTAAAGTGGGACATGAAAAGTCCTACTTACCCCTGATTTAGCACGCTGAAAAAAAACCTTGCTTTTCCAACTAAAAAAAAGTCTTATTTGCGTAATTGCGCGGGCATGCATGAGTGTTTAACTCAACCGCGCAGATGCTTATCTCTTCTTCTTCTTGAGGCTCACGGATGTATTTAGATAAATACACGTACTTACTGGCCGTCACGGGCCTGTGGCCACCGCGTCCAATCTGGCTGATGGTATTGATATACCCCATCTTACATACAAAGCCTGCGTGTAAAACAAAAACAAAAGGAAAACCGAGTGTACATGCCTAATCGCCGTAGTAGGTGGTTTCCAAGCTAGAGTACACACAGGTATTCGGAGACGTATAAATATGCACCGGCCAGGGCGCCGTGTATTCGAAACTGACGCGGGCATTCGGAGAGGTACAAACACAGACGTGCAGTCCCTGCAAAAAAAAAAATACAGACGTGCAAATTTTCTTGTGTACGTGTTACCCAGCCGTCTACGAATCGAAGATGCGAACTGCACTGCATTGTTAGCTTAAAATCGCACCTGATCAATACATTAGCAGCCTAGCTCATAACACACATGTTCAATATAAAAAAGATACGTGCATGCATGCATTGGTATATGTAGGCAGCCCTAGCATGCAGGTGTGGAAATTGAATGAAAGAAAATGTGCGTGCATGGATGGATAGGTACGTGAGGGTGCCACTTAACCCATGCACATAAATATCTAATGCATCGACCAAGACGTGACGTGCACATATAAATATGTGGCTAAACAAGTTCTATGACCAACCGTGCATATTCATATGTATAATCTGCCCTTAACAACTCATGAAATATCCAAAATAAGATAGAAAAAAACTCGTCGAACACAACCTGCTGCATAGCGTCGACATGATTCTCTCACTAATCTGTTTTGTAGTTGAGAGGGTTAAGTGGTCCGTTTCTGAAATCTAACTGGGTAAGTGGACTTCTTTCATTTGATGACATAGTGCAGGGGTAAAACGGTCTTTTCAAGTCTGACTTAACATCGTTAATGGTCAAAACTGACGGAAGTGTCACATAGGGAACAAATTGAAGTTTGAGTGAAAAGGGGGGAAAAATCTTTTTAGGGCCAAAAAGGGAAGCAAATTTTAAGGAAGGATCAAATAAGGAATTCTCTCAATAAAAAACGTGAACAATGGAAACATGCACATTTTTTTGAACTCCCCCAAATGAAATTGTAAACACGAAAATATTCTGAAATTTACAAACAATTTTTGAAAACTAGAACATTTTTTGAACCTCCCGGTTTTTTTTGAAAACATGAACGATTTTTTAAAACACGAACATATTAACAAACAATTTAAAAATAGAAAAAAGGAAATTTGAAAGAAAAAAAGAGAAAAAGAAGAGAAAAGCAGAAGAAAGGAAAGAATAAAATCGTAAAAGAAACAGAAACAGAAAGAAAAAAAGGAAAAACCGATTCAGGAAAACAAAAATTGGAGGCAAACTGATTCAGGAACTATCTACAAGGTTCACAAAACCGGGATTGAAGCAAATATTAATGGGCCGGCCCATATCGCATCGCTCGATCGTGAATCCTGTGCGAAACTTCTACATCTTGACACAACGTGCGTTATTTTCCGCCGCATCTCTCGACAAACTGACGGTGCTTCGCACACATATCTAAAAAGCGAACGAGTTACGGCGCGGCCCATTTGTATGACGCAATGTTGTACCGATCCTGTCTGGGGAACCTTGCAGAAGGTCCTGCCCTATTTAGGGAACCAAGAATGTTCAAGAACGATTAATTTTTCCGAGGTTTTATTTTTCTGGTTTTTCATTTTCCCTTTCTTTATTTCTTTTTTTGTTTCATTATTCTTCTTCTTTTTCTTTTTTTTTAAATCACAACCACAAAAATGTCCTATTTTCCGATTCTGTTCACAAATTCAGAAAAGTTCAGGAATATTATTTTTTTGAGATTTTAGAAAAAAATGCAGAATTCCAAAACACGTTCCTATTTTCAAAATTTCTGCACAAATTCAAAAAATGTTTGGTTTTTTCAAAAACAAATTGCATTATTTAAAACTATTTAGAATTTCAAAAATATTTCTTTTTAAAAAATATATTTACAAATTGAAAAAATGTCTGTGTTCTGAAAAACTTGTTCGGTAATATAACAGAATATTCCTATTATTTTATGTTTGTTCATAAATTAAAAAAAACTATTCAATATTATTCATATTTTTAAAAATCATGTTTAGAAAATCGGTATTAGAATAATTGTTTGGAATTTCAAGAAAATGGTTATTCAGAATTTTTGGAAAAGAGGGGGGAGGGGCACGCGTGTTAAACCGCCTCGCCGCTGGCTGATCCCCCATGGGCCAACCCAGGTGGGGGACTCCCTTGTGTGCAACGATGGCATTTCACTCTAGTAAGCGGCACATATAGGTCCCTACAATAGGAGCGCCGAACAAATTGATAATTTGACAGATTTTCCTATGTCTCGGTTAAAGTGAATAATCAGGCTTGTTTGCTTGCAATTTGAAGATGATTGATTACTGTCCGTGGACGCGTTCTATGTTTAAGGGAAGCGCTTGTAGTCGGACGATTGACCAGGCTTTTGGCCGGTCGCTGCTAGTGCGTTGCACACTGGACCCATGTTTCTCTCTCTCGATTCTTCTGCACCATCCATCGTAGTTCCCTCCAACCTAGTAGCATCCTTCACAGCCACACGCCCATCCATACGCCTCTCTATTGTCGCTCGTCCGTTGCCGACGATGTGTCGGAGACATGCCATCGTTGGTGCTACAACCAACGGCCAACGAGCTGCAACCGACATCATGCGGTGCTACATCCGATGGCCAGGCGAGCTACAACCTACACGGGGTGGTGCCAAAACCGGTGATCGGCGAGCTGCGATCGCGCTATCCCGTCAATGTTGGAACGAGCGATGCAAAAAGCCGGAAGCAGCCGCACAAAAAGCTGCAAGCGGCACGGCGTGACACTACAACCGACGGCCGGTGACCTGCAAGCTGGCACAGGGCGGTGCTACAAACTGCAGCGCAAAAGCTGGAACCATCCATGGCATTTGTCCCAATGGTGAGAGCGGGCTACATTGTTGCCGCCATTTCTTGCTTGAATTGGCAATACAAAAAGTTGTAACGGAAGGATATAAAGCTACAACCAGTGATTATAAAGCTACAATCGGTGATGTCGTTTGCTACAACCGCGACACAATTGTTGAGACCCTGCATGAGCTATAACTGATGATGATGACATACATTTTTGCTGCAACTGTACCCATTTTTTGTTACTACCGGCTACGTTTTTGCTACATCCATTCATTCAACCCCTACAGTGCTTCACGCGCGACAAGATGTTGGTTGTTGGTTGCTGTCAGCCACGACGACGACGACGAGTGTGGGACGAGCAGGACGACTGTCGGTGGACAGCGCGGTGCTGCGAGCGAAGGCGAGAGAGCGTGCCACCCTGCATCCGAGGAGCTGCACGAAATGCACCAGCGCGAGAACCGAGAAGCTCGAGGGCAAACCGTTTTCTGCCCAATTCAATGGCCCACGCGGATCGTATCGGACGGATCACACGCAACCAACCGAAATTTTGGTCCGGTGCGGCGGCGCCTAGTACTCGTCTACGTTTAAGAGGCGGATGTGCTTAGGTCCGGCTGACTACTGATACAGCACCGGCCCGCGGTGGCCGACGATGGGGAACGAGATCGAGCTGCACGAGTCGTAGTCTAGCGCTAGCGGCGGTCAATCCATTGTTTATATTTTTGGGCAACTTAAAAACAGCCGCGTCCCAGATAATGGGAGTTCGTCAGTTCATTCTCCGAGACGGGACGTGAGTAGACCAGACCGGTCCGGACGACACGCGTTTGGCCGGTCACCCGTATCGTACACGTACGCTGCCGCCACCGGGCCTACACGCATCCATGCGTGCCGGATCTTCCCATCGCAGGTCCAAACAAACCCCCGTGCCTCCAACACGTAATGCATACGTGTATGGCGCCCGTTCCTTACGTGCTCGCCGCGATGGAGGCTCCGTGCTGAGCGAGCGAGGCCGTGGCGCTGTCAGGCTCCTATTCGTAGCACGCGTCGAGAGCACAGTGGCTGGACAGCTGAATAATTCTACCGTCGCATGATTGATCCGTCGCGGTCGCCCGAGAGTTTCCGATCGAAATAGATTGGTCAGTTTTGCATGCCCTGTCGTCCGTGGACACGACGGCAGAGGGTAAATACATATCTCGCCGCGTCGTCGTCGATCGGTCGATGGTCTAGCTCGGGTTCTAAACTTCTAATCGATCGAGGACGGGAACCGACTGCATCGGGTGAGAGCAACGCGTTTACGTACGCGCGATGCTTGTGATTAGGTTGCAGTGATGGCCCTCGCCGAGCTAGCATTTAACAGCGCGGGAACTCTTCTCTCTGTTTGACGTTGACCCCATCGCGAACAGGCTTCCGTCAGTTGAAATCGGAACTGTATACTGCATTAATTTGGAAAGTCCCTCCGCCGTTCTTACCGTTCATACGCAGTGGCAGTCGGACCTTTGCTCCATGCCCCTCGCCGCCGAGTGCCGCCGAGGCTCGATTCCCTCGCCGGCGCAGCGCACTACCATCTCCGCCAGGGGACATCACGTACGCTTGCGCTGCATGCCTCTGCCCTTCTGATACAAGGACTCAGGACTCCTTTGAATCAAAGGAATTTTATAGGATTTTCGGAGGATTGAAATGATGAAATCCTTAGGATTTTTTCCTATGTTGGTTTTTTGATTCATAGGATTGAATCCCATAGTAAATTTTTCTATGAAATCTTTTGTACTACATTTTATAGGAAATCTAATATTTACTCCAACCTTTTTTTTACAATTTCTTTGTTTTTCCTGTGCCATCAAACACTCATTGCTAATCTTATAGGATTCAAGTGGACATGCCACTCCAACCCTATATTTTTCATATTCCTACGTTTTCAAAATCCTACGAATCAAAGAGGCCCTCAATATTGATGTGCAGTTCAACTTTTTTTTTTAAAGGACCCGGATCTGTTATAGAGGTTTATGAGAAGTACAAAGCACTCTAAACATAATAAAAATTATATCGAGGACCCTGTATCACCGAATGACCACTGCCGCTGCAAAAACGAGCCTCTGACGCATAGATGTCCCTTCCCGAAGCCAGATTGACCTTGTCAATAACAGCTGAAAAGTCTTTGTTCATGTGCCCTTAAGTGCCAATGTTTCAGAGCCACAATCGACCATTGATCCCTTAAATCGATCTGAAACATCTGACATCAAACCTCGCCAACGCACACACATGACGAGAAACCTTAACCTCACCATTTCAATGAGACGGCAGGTATCTACGCAGTAGTTCCATCGACTCCCCAGCAAGAAAAAAAATCCTAACATAAACTACTAATGGGAATGCACCAATATCCTTCCCCTGTCACCGGCTACCTAAAGATCACACAAAGGGAGGTGGGCTCATCGGCGAAGTTTGGAAGGGATGAATACCCTAGCCGCTGCAAACGGGACATGGAAAGAGAACCCCTAACAGTGACTCGTGAAGCGGTATGACCATAGCTTTGCAGTCCATTTGTTCATGAATCGTTTAGGAAACAAAACTTACCAAAGTTAAGTCGTTCCCAACGGAATATAATCGACTTCTTGAGTGTTTATCAGAAATCAGCTCTCACGCTTTTTTTAGAACTTCCAATCTATTCATCTTCAATAACGGCGGTACAAAAAACACGAGAGGTAATGAAAATTACAACCATGTCCGTGGACCACCGAGCGACGACTACAAGGACTGAAACGAGCCGAAGGGCCGCCGCCATCATCGCCTCTCCCTTGTTGGAGTCGGGCAAACCTTGTTGTACTAGACAGTTGGGAAGTCGTCGTGCTAAGGCCCTATAGGACAGACGCACTAGAGCAACAACCATCGTCGATGAAGAAAGTCGTAGATCGAAAGGATCAAACCTGTAAACACCCAAACGAAGATGAACGAAGACCGAATCCAAACAAATCCATCGAAGACCAACACCGTCCGAATCTCGCAAGATACGACGGAGACAACACCTCCACACGCCCTCCGACGAAACTAGACACACCCAGGGACAGATATAGAACGTGGGAGACATTATTCCTATTGATGGACATCGCCGCTGCCACATAGCCCCAAACAAGACAATGAACCTAACAAGAACGAGACTGGGGTCCCTCCCGTCGGCGTGGGAGGGGGGGGGTCATCCGCATCTCCATGCAATGGAGATGGGGCGACCGGAGGCAATGCCGACGGGAGGAGGAAGAAGATCTAGGCTCTTTTCCTATGCAGGAGGAAAAGTCTGCAGGTGCCTATTCTTTCAGCTCCCAGACTTTGACTGTCAGAGCATCTCTAGCAGATCCCGCAACCGGTCGGCCTGCAAAATTTGTTTCCAATTTCTCGTAAACGAAATTTATGGTATGAAAGAACATGTGCTGCCCCCATGTTTG
>CBMN010040318.1:60-19044 GCA_000582825.1 Hordeum pubiflorum
CCCATGCAATGTTCCCCAACAGCTTGTGCACCACGCACTCAACCAGCTGACAGCCCATATCTACCACATGCGAACCCCGACCGTTGACCCCGCTCGCCCTTGACCTCCTGCCGTCGCACGCCCTCCGGCCACCGACCCATGCTCCCTCAGCCCACCGAGACACGCACACCCCACAGCGGCCGTCGCGCCTCGCTATGCCTACGCCTCCAGGGAGAGATGTGAAACACCATAGATGGGAGGGGTGCGGTGGGAGGGAGATGAGGTGGCGGCGGGGGTGTCGGGAGGACCGACTTGCGGGTAAATTGAGGTGAAATACCTTATGAGGATAACCACTAATTCCTCCATGGACACCACCTTCGTGCACTCTTTGGCCTTCACGTACACCTGACAAAGCACACAAAAGCCATGGCAAATCAATCAATGAAGCAGGACAGGGGGAGAGAACCACATGGAATGGGGAGAGAGAGGGAGGGTGGAGGGGACGTACGGTGTTCTTGATGGATTCGGTGGCGAGGATGGCGGAGTTGGGCCATGGATGGTCGAAGCGTTCGGCCATGCATGGGGATCCGATCTGTGCTGGGATCCCCGCGATTGCGTTGGCCAGCACCAGATTGCCGTAGAGGTCGCCAGCGCGCAGGAGATGCCCACCTGGCACAAGCACGACGCTTAGGCCGGGGACGACGAGCAAGTCAGCCTCCTCATCCATGAGCGCAGCCACCCCGTCGTCCGCTCAGCCACCATCTATACGCATCTGGTGTGTGGGGTGATGGTTCCGGCGGTGGGCATGGGTTGTTATTTTCCCCTATGTGGTGGAGTATGGTGGTAAATTATTAAGTGCACACAGAAAAAAAGTTAGGCTAAGGATAGCTGTTAGATTAGTTTAGTGGACCTAATCGTACGATGATAATGAGTCTGTGTACGTTTTATGGGGTGCGTTTAGAGAAAATCATGTTTGCTCTTTTATAAGTAGTATAGATGCGCATGCGCCTGCCCATACCGCGTATCCCACGGAGCCAATCCCCGCGTCGCACAACCGCCCGCGCCCAACCCATCGCGCGAGGAGTCCCAGCTAGCGCAGCCGATGAACGGGCCAACAACAGAACTGGCCCACCCGTCATCGCGAGGAGGTGGTGCGCATGCATCGGCCAACCTTTTCGCAGCCCCATGACGCACGCAGCCGCAGTCAGAGGACGCGGTCAGCGCGTGCAACCCATCCCGTGAGGATCCAGCCGACGAGCGGGGTCAACACCAACACCGGCCCACCTGTCGTGTGAGAAGCGCATGCAAACCTGGTGCGTATGCATCTGCCAACCCTTATGCGTCCCATGACGCACGCACGACGCGGTCAGCGCGCCAGCGCTCCACGCGACGTGCGACGAAGTGCTCACCCGAGATTTTTGAACCCAGCCAATCAAAGAACATGTTGAGCCCACCAGTCATCGGCTTTAACAGTTGAGTCAAAACAATCAGTAAAAATCCAACGGTGGCCACAAGCACGTTGACCTGACTAAAGCCAATCGGACGAACATGAATGGCACGAAATCGGGGAAGCCTCGGGTGAGCGGGTAGGCCAGCCACCTTATATGTTAGAATTGGTTTTCATTCTTCTCGGAATGAGGTTCAGTGGCGATTTTTCTTCTCTGTTGGTAGTAGCAGGACTTCACACGTTCACCAAACATGCTAGTTACTAGAGAAAAAAACACATGCATGCGCAGGGAGCAGTGTGTGTATGCCACATTGCGGAGCACAACCTTACACAGTAGAGGTATCTAGGCAGCGACGAGGAGCACCAGATGGCAGTGTTGCGCAGCGGTGCAGGAGCAAAGTGGTGAGCACCTATGCACTGATGCTCCCATACACATGCTTCTTTTTCTTCGCTCTAATGTACACACTGAACCACACGCATATGTCAAAAGTTTTCTATTTTGCATAGACTGAATCAGAGAGCCCCTCATATAAATTTTTGCTTTTTTGTATACAATGAACGAGAACTTGAAGAAATTATGAACTTCCTCATTTTTTGCATGTCTCGTAGAAAAGTGTAGGAAAGATTAGTCAAATACACAAAAACCAGTCCCCGCAATCGAGTTGACATGGAAATCATGACCAAAAAAATCATTTTCCTCAACTATTCTCACACGAAAGCAGCAAGAACGAAAAATTGGATCAGAGAAGAGCAAACAGCGGTTGAGATAAGAGCAGAGGCCAGGCCGTGGCGGAGTAGATGGAAAGTCACGCAATTGCTTCTCACACAATTCCTCTCTCTATGTGAACACACAAGCATCAGCTGCACTGAAATCAAATGGACAACTTTGAAAACTTTAGGAAGCATCAACTCCCCTATGTGGCTACATATTAAATTTGGTATACATGAACTTTTTGCAAAGAACTTCATGAACTTCTTTAGCTGGGTAAAAGATAGCCATGCACAAATATAAATTGAAGTTTTTAACATACGAACTAAAGCTATGGACAAACTTTAAATCAGCCTTTTTCAACACTACATGAATCTGAATTTGCATGGGTGGCTGTAGTATCATGCTGGAGTGGCCACAGGTTCGGGGAGGTACAGGATGTGATTCGTCCAACAGATGCCTATGTCCGCGACAGCAGCGCCAAACACCCTGTTGATTTCTTGTGTAGATCTAACGATGCTTCAACACTGGTGGTCGAGCAACAAAAATAACGAAAATTAATGCTAATGGCAGAGAGATTAGATGAAGTAGATAGGCATTTAAATTATACCACTTATTAGGTTGATGAATTTTCCTCGAGGTGATCACAACGAAGAGCGCCATCCCCACTCCTGAGAGGTCTAATTTTGCGCCATCATCCATTTTAAACAAGATTTTTGCACCTGTGGGTATTGAACTTCTGACATCAAAATCACTTGGAAACAATAAAGAACCAGACAGGGCCTAACCTACAGGTTGACCTTTCCTAAGCATGAAACCAATGTTGAGAACCAAATCAGCAAATAAACTTCCAATGTATTTATATATAACGGAAAACTTCAGGAGCATTCATTTTTGTTGCGAATCAGGAGCATTCAGCAAAAAATTGCTAGCAGGAGGAGGAGCATCAGGGAGATGCTCGGCCTACGCGAGTAGGAGGAGGAGCATCAGCAACAAATTGCTAGCGTCGACTAGTTTATCTCCAGAGGAAGACGATCGAGGGAGCAGTTCAGACCTACACCATGGGGAAGGTCAATTTCTAGGCTTGCCGGAGTTGGTGGTATTCTTCCATTCGCATCAAGAAGGAGGAGGGGGATGGGACCTGCTGGTGGCGCTCGACGTGTGATGCATGGCTGCAGAGGAAGCATGGGTGGCGCGCTGACGCGGGTGCACCGGGTGGTGCCTACTCGGGCAGCCGATTGCGGCGGCTAGTGGAGGCGCTAGGCGGCAACGCGCTGGGATCCGGCGATCTCTCCTTCTCCCGCATCCATGGTGGTTCTCGGGTTGCCGGATGCGCGGCGGGGCCTGCGACAGGAGACATGGGTGGCGGCGCCGGCTCGGAGGTCCGACAGCACACTGGTGGTAGGCCGCGCAGGGAAGATGGCGTGGCGGCGGTCTGGGGAGGGCGCGGCGGCAGCGCCATGGGGCAGGCAGAGGCAGCGGCGCCATGGGGATCGGGGGAGAGTGAGAGGTACGGGAGGTGGGGAACGGAGAGAAATTGGACCGACTGTGGGCTTTTTTTTCCTCCTTCCGGGTTCGGGAACATCCGCAACGCGCCCTATATAAAGCCGGTGTTATCATAATATTATTCTGATCATAGGATCAGAATAGTGCTACTCTCTCTCACTGTATATATATTTCTAGCCGATATGATGTGGCATTTTTTCTGAAGAAACATAGGGTCGCAGGTAAAAAATATAAAAAACTATATTTTAACACATCATTTTTTTTGCAGAAGCCGGATCTCCCAGATTATCTAATACCAAGACTGAAGATGGCATTCAAGAATTTAGATAAAGCATGGGAATTTTACAAACAGAGGATAACACATGTGTGGTGGTGGACATTCAATTCAATCACAATCACAACCGCATCCAAAGTATTGACATGCTTGTATTCTTGCACTCACACAAGAATTATGACCCACTCTTTTGGAGTACGTAAAGCTCTTGCAGTACCATGATGTCAAACACACAACAATTATGTCCATGTTATCAAAAAATGAAGATGGAAGCTACTTCCTGAGCATGACCGGACGAGACCTACTAAACCAGTAAGCATTGAAAAATGCACGTACTACAATGTACACTGCAATGTACATATTTGTATATATTTTGTAGGAAAGCTATGAATGCAAGGAAAGATGACTTGGATGATGTATTGAAACTTGTATCTTATTTTAAAGATATGAAGGCAATCAATGATGAGTACTTATTTGACATAGTAGACAGTGACAATGCAATAAAGAACATTTTCTGGTCCAACGCAATCTGTCGGAGAGCATATCAAGACTTTGGCGATTGCGTAACATTCGACACTACTTACAATACAAAGAGATTTCATATGCCTCTGGGAGTGTTTGTTGAAATCAACCACCATTTGCAGTCAACGATATTTGTCGTTTCCCTAATGAGAGACAAAGCTGCAAAATCATTCAAATGGATCTTCGATACATTCGTTTGGTGCATGAACAACAAACACCCAACTTGTATTCTCTCACAGGTCAATTCAAAAAAGATTACAAGTTTTATCATTTTTTAGTTCTGGATATATTGGGTATATTAGTGGAAATGTAAAAGAAAGTAAACCATGAAGTTCAAACACTAGTATGACAGAAGTCCAACAACGCTGCAGTAAGAAAAAAAATATGTGACATGATTAGATAGACCTACTCCTGGCTGAGAAGTTCAAACACTGGTATCACAGAAGTCCACCGACAGTGCAATAAGAAAAAATATATGTGACATAATTAGACAGACCTATTGCTGGCTGTGAAGTTCAAATACTTGTAGCATAGAATTTCACTAAAAGTGCAAGAAGCAATTTACATTTTACAACACTGCATATAAGTTCAATGAAGTTCAATAACGCTGCATATTACATTTTATATTCATGCAGACGAGTGCCCGTCAATGGCAAAAGCTATACCAGAAGCATTCCCAAATACCGTCCACAAGCTATGCCATTGGCACATCCTCAAGAAGTTCAAGGAATACCTCACGTGCCTATACAAAAATTATCCAACATTCAAATAGGAGTTCACATCTATCTTAAACTGGCCGCTAATGCCAACAGAGTTTGATGCTTCCTGGAAGACACTTGTCCAGGAGTACAAACTGCAGAACGTCCCGATGATGATGTTGTTGTGGAGCGATAGGAAAATGTGGATATCGACATACTACAAGAACATTTTTTGTGCTAGAATTACTTCTACACAATGAAGCGAGAGCATGAATCACGTGCTCAANAGAGGGTTTGTCAAGGGGACCCAGAACCTACACAAGTTTGCTAGGCGGGTAAATGCTTGCATACAAACTCGGCTGCACAAGGAGAACGAGCAAACGATGGCTAGCATGGTATTAAGACAAAAACACCCTCCTATTCAGAGAGTTCAAGATGTGCACTTCCTATTTAAATAAAAAATCAATTAATATGCTTGACTAATCTCTTATTCTTGACATATGCAGAACAATCTAGTGACAAGAACAAAATACGACTATGAGGAAGACATGTCTATGAAGTACAGGAGAGCCGTATACAGCAAGATGAGGGATAGGATGAGAACGAGCACACTATTCTGTGCAAAGAAAACAATAGAGAAAAATAAGTACCTTGTGTACTACCATAACAAAGGAAACCATGAGGTCAAAGCATGAATTCCAGGTTGTAGCTCACCCAGTGAATAAAATATATGAGTGTGAATGCAAGCTTTGGACCCACAGATGTGAGCGGAAAAATAAATAAATAAATAAACAACTAAACTGCTACTATGATATCACTATATGGTAACTCATTGCTGGCTCACAAACAGTGAATTGTGCATTTATCTCACTGCAGGTTTGTTCTGCCTTCACATCATGAACATTCTGGACTACCTGAGGGATGATGAGTTTCCGGATAAATTTATCCTCAAACGATACACCAAGACTGCTAAATTGGAACCAACATTTGATACAAGGGACTACAACACAGTAGCGTCTGATGACAGCTCAAAAATCTCCAAGCAAGACATCCCGCAGTAGCTAAATTTGACAGTTAACAAGAAAGCAATGAGATGTGACCAACAATATGATAGAGCCTTCTATGTTCTCCAAAGGCTTGTAGAAGAACTTGACGCCATACATTCAGCAAATCAAATAGATATTAACGAAAGAATGGCTGAAATAGCTGATGAACTTGCTTACTATGAAGCTGAAATGCTCCAAACCGCTGCTCAAGCCACTCACTGTCACGAGGGTGCATGTCATTCAATGCAGTAGAATAACCAACTACCCCAGCAACAACGAATGATGAAACTGCCATTGTACTCTGAAACAAAGGGTAGAAAGAAACATTCCGCAACAAACAAAAGTGAACAAAGATCTCAATTAAAGGCACCACCTGCAGATAGAGTGGTCAAGCTGGATGAGAATGGAGTGCCACTTGGACAAAGGCAATGCAGTGTATGCAAACTGGTTGCAGGACATAATAAGCCGACTTGTCCAACACTTCTAGGAAGAAAAGATGCCGAGGAGGTCAAGCAACCCAAAGTTCAGAAGGACAACAAGGGCCACACCCAGAGAAAGCTAGTAGTAGGCTTTGTAGCATATGCAAGAAATATGCTTCACATAATGCACGAACATGTCCGAAGCGCAAGAAGGAAGCTCAAAAGATGAGTCAGAAGCCAGAAAAGAAAGGGAAAACAAAACATAGAGCCAGAAGAAAGGAAGTTGTGGAAGATGAAGATGTGCAAGACTATGAATACGAAGTTGAAGATGAGGAAGAGGAAAGCGAAGACATCATCAAAGAAGAAGAAGACGAAGACGAAGAGGAAGAAGTGGTTGAAAAACAAATACCGCAAGCAGGAATGCCTAGGATGAGCGGAAGGCTCATGAATGATTAGACAATGTCGAAACAATCATCATGTACGTTAGGCTTATGTCATTTCACAATCAAATAAACTTATGCCATGTCAATACATATTATCTCTTGCTCATTATAGAACTACTCATCATTATGTCTATGCTAAGAATTGTGAAGTTCTGGTATAAGCATACTAGAGAAGTTCTGGTATAAGAACTATGAAGTTCTGGTATAACAAGTATGAAGTTCTGGTATAAGCATACTGGAGAAGTTCTGGTATAAGAACTATGAAGTCCTGGTATAACAAGTATGAAGTTCTGGTATAAGCATATTGGAGAAGTTCTGGTATAAGAACTATGAAGTTCTGGTATAACAAGTATGAAGAGTAAAACAGGATTAGAGAAACAAGCATGAAGTTCAACTAAGCATACTTGAGAAGTTCTGGTATAAGAACTATGAAGAGTAAAATAGGATTAGAGAAACAAGTACAAAGTTCAACTAAGCATACTGGAGAAGTTTAAATAAACAAGATTAGAGTAAAACAGGACATAGAAAATGTTTGCTTGTGAAAAACGTACTGCCATAAAATATTAGATAGTAAGCCGATGGCCATGAGTATGGTTATGAAGTTCTATGTGGATACATTGAGAAGTTCACCCAGAACACTGACAAAATAAAATAACCATACAATGAGTTGAAGTTCTACTTTGAACACTTATGTAGTTCAAGTAGAGCACATAACATGGAACTCGCGTGGAAGAAACTACATTGTGAATGACTTAAAAAAAGAAAAATAGAAGTGACAACAAAACTTCAAGTCCACTACCAACCAACACGCCTGAGAAGCATATGCCTTAACCTATTTTACAACCAAAGTAAAAATGAAACAACAAAAGCACAAAAAAAACCTAATTCAAAAGGTATTACCAACAATGATGGCATCGTAAATCGTACATTGTATTGTATAACACAAAAGCCCAGTGCTTGAAAGCAGCAGTTCAGCCAGAACACAAGCAGAAGTTCAAGAACATGTAGTAGGCCATAAAGACCAATTGGATTGTGTGGAGTAAATCACACACTGGTTGGAAATAACAGTTCAACCAGTACAGATACAGAAGTTCAAATAAATATAGTAGGGCATAAATAACCACTGGATTGTATATCACACCCCACAAATATATTGAATATCACAAACCAAACATTTTTTATTCCAAATACATTGGTCCTCAATCACATAAAATCGATGCACTTATAAATATACGAATTACTAAACCAATCTTCAATAGCTCATGCAAATAAATTGTTCCAACCATTATCAAATAAAATCTATATGAAACCAAATCTATATTATACCAATGTTTCTAAACGCAGAATCCATGGCGCCAAGGTCTGGATCTCAGCTGGTAGCTCTCCACGGATAATTTCATTACTCGGGCTGAAGACTAGAGTATGCATGTACTCGGCCTTCCAGTCCTCTATGGCAACCTGCAGACAAAGGAATGAAAGAAATCAAAAAATAGTAAGGCAAGAAATAAGAACATAAACTACACAACAGCAGAATCATGAGGGCAAAAACAAAACTACATGAAAAGACGACGACAAATATAAGAACAACAAATACATCTAGAACACCAAAATCTTCGATAACGTCATCACCGTCATATGTAGTGCAGAACTTGATGCAGAAGAACCCACACTCATTAGCACCTTGATTTGTGACTTCAACAAAAGTCGGCCTCTTTGCAATAGTAACCTAGTTAGGCTACTTGCTTGCCTTGTACTCAGCCTTGCCATGCAGCTCCTCAAGCAACGCAACAAATCTCTTGAATTGCCACACATGCATTAAAAACTAAATCAAAAACATATTAAACAATATATAACTTCATGTACATGTACTAAGACTTGCATAAAATACAATTAAAGCATATAAGAAGTTCAACTATCAAATTATGCTCCGTTCAAGCACAGAAACATCAACCTGTATTAGCAACAGAATATTAAAATGACTACCAAAAGCTACTAACAAAAAGGAAATCCGGTCAAAAAAACTGCCTACGAGGGGAAGGGAAGATCAATTATTAGCACTCATGATATTTGCGCAGTCTTCGTGGAATCGGGTTCGTGAAGTTCCCTTCTTAGAGTAAGGAAGTGAATCAAGAATGTCAATGCTCCCATGATATCTATTCACCACATACACACTGTAGTGCGCTACTTTTTCAATGGGCTTGAAAAATGACAAAAAAAACCTTGCAAAGATTACAAAAGACGGTGAGGAAAAACTATAAACCATAAGTAGTGTACTACACGTATGAAAACTAACAACAAGAGTTATAAAAACTCAGAAAAGGACATACATAAAATAAAAAGCAAGAGTTATAAAAAACTAACCAGCTTTGCATTAAGAAGGCCTTCTCCCGCACGAACAAACATTCGAAGCAAGCCCACTGTTTTTTTGCATTGAATTTGGGAATTGGTCCAGCCAACACATCATAATCCAGGAAGTATTGCATTACAAATAAAGAAACAAAAGAAATAAGAACATAATATGAAGACAAAAAACCCCTCAAAAATACCACATCTCATAAACAAGCGCAAAATTGGGTGATATGATGATATTTACAAAAACTTGTATAAAGTAGGGACTCAGAACAACACTGTCCGCACAAGGGAAAATATCTGAAGTCTTCGGGTTATCCTTCCATTGGTTTATCTGAAAATCCATGACGTCTCCTTCCATCTGCTCCCCTGGACCGAAAATACTATGAAGGACATGTCTAGTGAGTTCAATCACATTTCCAGGGAGAGTAAACAGGCAATAGATTGTGCCGCACATAAAACGGTGGGAAACATCAGAAGCAAAACAAGATAAGAAAGACAAGAGAAAAAAATAAGAGAAGTTCAGACACTATTACAATAGAAGTTCCCACAAGAGCACAGCCAGCAAAACAAAAATAGAAAACTCACTCAATATGGTTCTTCAATCCATATTCACCAAGCACAATCTCTTTCAACTTCCAGGCCTCGGATAGGTGTGGGTATGTGTATTTTTGTAGAGGACGAACCGGAGAACGCTACTTCATAGGTAATTTTGCTGCCCTCCTAGAGGACGTGATATTTCCAGAATCAAGTGTTGGATTCCTCCTGGTGACAACTGCATTCTTACCACCTCTCCCAACAACAATAGAAGCAGATGATTTACCCTTCCTCATCCTAGCAATCTTCTCAAAATAAGAATCCGATGAAATGTCTTCAAATTGGAATGCACCCACCTTCCCAGTGCAAGGGGTCTTTAGAGCGGCACTCTCTGAGGTTTTAGCCACACCAATACCTATAGGGTGCTTGCCAACCTTGGAAGGAACAAGGGTTCGAGCACTCTCATCATGTCTTGGACTTGTACTCATCAATTCTTCCCTAGGATGGTAATCCTGTGTCCCGGGGAATGCTTTATGGTAGTCGGTCAAATCCAACTACTCCACTGTAAAAAAAAGACCATAAAACAATTGAAGTTCAGATACAACACAAGCTTCAGTCCAACAAATATGGATGACATGATTACTATTGAAGTTTAGCTATAAAAATAAAAATCTTCAGCTAAAAGAAAGTGTTGCATTTAAAAACTAATTAAGTTTAGGTACAACATAAGGCACAGTTCAACTGATGACAGGAAAATTATTCAAGTTCAGCTACCAAAACATAAGAAGGTATCATCACTGAAGTTCATGTATAATAAAAGCTACAGTTCAAGGAAGTAATGACATGAAAAACTATTAAAATAAAATATACAAGTAAATAAAAGACAATGTATCAGGATACAAATAACAAAAAGAGATATAAAAGTAGCCAAAACTGTAAGTTTCAAGACTTACATGTATAGTAGCCAAACATATCCATGAAATTTGTTTCAAACAAGTTAGAAGACGCAATTGAATACAACCATGTCTTGCTGATATCCAAGATATTCTCATGGGAATAGTTCGTAAGAACCCCATTATGATAAGAATTAACATTCCTAAGCATGAAGAACCCGTAGTCGATACTGCCATCAAACAAAGAAACATTATAAAAAAAAGAACGCCAAAGCACAACAAAACATTGCAGCTTACATACTCATACATATAAGCAAAAATAATAGAGAGAAACTAGGACTCATACTTGTTATTCTGTTGGGGGACATCAATCCAATCCAAAGGGAAGTGGTCAATAGAAACTGGATAGAAGGGTGTCTCCCTGTCATTGTCGGCATCGCTCCAAAGCTTCTTGATGTTATCAGTCATCCGTCGAAAGAGACGCATTGAACATTCATCACTTGGTCCATAGTAGGTAAACCTTTCATTCTTGAAGTCAAGAAATTTAATTCAAGAAATATAGAAACCCAATGCCCAACACCACCCATGTGAGGAGGAATTTCAGGTGGGTCAAAAGTAGGGAAAATAACCTGACGCAAGATAAACACACAATCATTAAAACTGATATTAATATCAAAAGCACAAATAAAACAAATACAAACAGAGAGGATCATAGTGGAAACAAGTATAGAGACAAGTACAAAAAATTGGTTAGAAAATCGTGGGCATCCATGCTATCATGACCAGTCGCATTTAACTTCCTCACACGAGAATCAAATTTCCCTATGAATCTTGTCCTAATAAACAGATAACATCAAAATAATAGATAAGGGGCAATAAAATAGGTATATATAAATATAATGAGACCGACAAGTTCAGACTAATTTGAAAAAGAACAAGATAAAAGAAAAAACTATAGGGTTGTCTACACAAACCTAATACGAGAGGATAAACTTGTCTAACCCCTGGTATTTGCAACGTAGACAATAAAGGGCAACCTCAGCGACAGCAGATCGAAGCATTCCGTGAGAAGCAAAATACGATGCGACATCTTCAATAGTAACTTCACACTCATTGTTTTGGAACATAACCTTTGATCTAAAAACAAAAAATAATGACATCAAATGTNNNTTCATTCAACTATGAAGCTCCCCTTATATTCAAAGTGTGCTTTATTAACTAATTGAGAGTACCAACATAAGAAGTCAAGAAGTTTAGCTATAAAACCACAGGTAGTACATAATTTATATGCACATAAATTCTGACTGGCTGCACTCACCTCTTAGAACAATCATTCATAAGCCTAGTTACACTGAAATAAAAGTCATCAACCTTCTTTTTGATGGCCGCAATTTCACTATTTGCTCAGTAACGAATAGAATAAGAGCAAGATACAAAACATACATAAATATATACAAGAAAGAAGGGTTGAATATACACATGAATAATGGTTGCATATACACATGATTTAGGAAGAAGGGTTGGGTATAAAACACAAAAATATATATAAACGATTTTTCGGTATGGGAAAAAACATACAATACATTGACACAAGTGTTACCTGAAAATGATGATATTGCCATGCACTCAACTAACAAAAATGAGTTTCAAACACATAGATCATGACAGGAGCTAGAAACAACGCAAACACATTCAGCTGCTACATCAAAGAGAACCCAAAAGGTTAAAAACATCATAACCCATGCAATACACACCTCCCCCACATAAAACTAAATGCACTTCACTTTATTTACATTCACATGACACATTTCAAATTTTAGGACAAACAAGAAGTTCAACTTGTAGCACACAGATAGTACATAGGGATATCAAGAGGCAAAAGGAAAACAAAAGGCATGCGGATGGGGGAAAAAAAGAGAAGCATGCTCCTATCTTTTATGGATCTTGCCTAAAGTAGTAGCAGAACTGGACAGATCCTCCTCCTTTCCCAAACTATCAGTTTCAGTTTCTGAATCATCATCGTCGCTAGTAGATATTACAATATCATCTTCATGTACACTAGTAGGAGTTGTAGAGTCTGATACAACAAAAACTATTGGTTGTGCTGCAGTAGGAGGACCTGGAGAATCAGCATCAACAACCACTAATGGCTTTGCTGCAAGAGACTTCGCCGGTCCTACATGAGTGCTACCAGTCTCAACATCTGCCTCGATGGAATCTTTCTCAGAACTGCTGGCATTAATGATGGTATCACCTCAAGTCGACTTGTGCTGCTCAGCATCAAAAATCGCATCACCAATGGACGAATGTTGTTCAGTTCGATCCAGCCCATCGGAGCAGCCAATGCCTGACACATCTTTGTTTGGAAGCTTTTTTGAAGCAACATTAACATCGTCAAACTGCGACAACAACAAAACTCAATAAAAATGGGCACATAGCAAAAAAACATGAAATAAAAGAAAAAGGAAACAAATGGACAAGAAAGATACTACCTTAGAAACTTTGACAACTGACATATGACGGAAGTCCAAGGACAGTAAACATAGAAGGTCAACTGTGAACAATAACACTCAACAAGAAGTTCAGATACTGTAAATAAAGAAGGTCAACTTTGACCACAAACATATCATGGAAGTTTAAATACAGTAAATATAAAGAAGGTAAGCTATTAACACTAACACATCAAGGAAGAACTTCAAATACTGTAAACAAAGAAGGTCGGCTATGAATAGTAATACTTGAAAAGAAGTTCAAAGACATAAAAACAAGAAGGTCAACTATTAAAAACACTAAAAACTAAACACTAACACTGAACATTAAATCAAATAACTTTCAAAAACGAGAAAACAAACCTCTTCAGCACGCTCCTTGTTGCCTCCGTCATGACCCAAATGAACAGAATCATGCCTTTCAATCTGTTTGATAACAACACTAGCCTCATCTTCAAAANNCTTGCAACGAGCATCCTGCATTTTCTTAAACAATCCAAAGCTAGTATGGAGGTGGACCGTGCTCTGACGAATCTCAGCAATAATTTCATCTTTAATTGACAAAGCCCCCTTCAAAGACTCCACATCTAAACCATGACCGGGTGGAAGAATCCCATCAACNNNNCTAAGACGCTCAACCGTCGTCGGAACACGGGCAATCTCCTCACAAACAGTGCTCAAAAGACCATCGATCCTACCAAGGGAAAGACTGGCAGCATCGAAGAAACCCTTCGCAGACTCTGAAGAAATGCCAGCTGCAACATTCATACGGGCAGAAGAACCCCCAGGTACTTCAGGGGGAGCAACAGTGTTCACATTCTGGGAGCATTCAATTCTGGGGGCAGCTTCACTACCAAGACCGGTGGCACGCGGCATGGTAAGAAAAGGTCATTCAATATGCCTAAAGAACACAACCTCAGCCTATGTCTTCCACTACACGCAAATAAAATTCAAACGGGTCAAAAAATAATAAAGGGACAAGAAACAAAAGTGAAGATAACATCAGAAGTTCAAGTTATACTAAGGAAAGAATAATGCATAATAAAACTCACAGGCAGATTCCCAAAAACCCAGTTGGCTGGGTCATCATCACCCTTCTTAACCAAGTCAGTAATAGCAAGCTTAGATTATTTGGCCTGGTCCATCAAATTGATGCGAGGAGTTCTCAAATCTAGAACAGGCTTCTTGCCAAGGATAAGGCAATCCAGATACATAGGAAGCGGCGCAATGCCATAACCTATAACAACTTTTCCCCTGCTATTCCCTTGTTGATACCTAATTACAGCCTTTCGAAGATCATCAACAAGCAACTGGCAATAGTCAATATTTGCCATATCTTCAAAAACAAGATTCTCAGCCATTGCTGCCTCCATGGAAACCAGTGTAGACGTACCAGGAATAACAACCTTCATGAAAAGAATCAACTAAAACACCTGATGAGCCTAATCATCTTTCTTGTCATCATTCACAAGTTCCTCGAGGATCTTTCGCAGATCCTTTATCTTGATATTATCACTCCTCTTATAACCAAGTTTGGCCTTCAGACTCATAATAGCGTTATCGAATCCATCCTTGGAGGGCCTAGTAGGGGTACGATCACCTTGAGGGAAACCAAAACGATGGTGAACAACATCACTTGTAATACGCAAATACTTTTTTCTCGCCCATGTCTAGAATCATAGTTCAAGGGTCAATCTTGGTGTAGATGTGGCCCATCAAAGGACGAGAAATGTTTGAATCAATCTTCAAGTAAAAAACACAACCAAAACTAGCCTTGACAACCCTCTCCTTATGACTAGTTTGTAGCAATTTTGCGCACACCTTCACCTCTTTCACCGAGCAGTGAATCGTCTTGTTAAAATGTTTCGCATCATCTTGTCCTTCAACAGCTCCTTCCAGTGCTTGGCCTCCTCTTTTCCTCCTCATAGGCCTCTTCACAAGCTCATACTGCGAAAAATGCAATAGAAGAAACCATGGCAGAACAATGTGTTAATGAAAATAAACCAGAAGTTCAGCAATGTTGAACAAGGAAGAACTACATAAACAAATAGAGCAAGCCAAAAAATGGGTATAGCAATGTATATACCAGGAGTTCAACAATGTAAAACAAGGCATTTGAACCATGTATAATCAGAAGTTCAACTCTTTTTTAATGATAGCAATGTATATACCAGAAGTTCAACAATGTAGAACAAGGCAGTTCAACCATGTATAACCAGAAGTTCAACTATTTTTTCCATGCTAACAATAATATACCTGAAGTTCAACAATGTAGAATAAGGCGGTACTACATACACAAATATAGAGCATGCAGACAAAACAACTAAGAAAATAAAAATATTAACATAAGGAACAAAAAACAACAATAAATATAACAGATTTATACCTCATCAGCACCTTCATCATCATCATCATCCTCATCAACGTCAAAATCAACATCATCCTGGCCATCTGCATTAACACGAGAACACTTCTTGCAACCCTTGTTAACCTTTGCCGGCCCACCCTTGCGCTTAACGCCACATTTATTGCCCTTCCCAGATACACCAACACCAAGCGAAGACGATGTAGGCTTCCCACAGCCAGGAACACAAGGACTACGACATGGAGTAACACCAGCAGCTTGACCACTAATTTTTGGAAGTTCACCTACACTTGGACTTGCAACCTTATAAACACGTGGGCTCTTTCGAGGAGTAACTTCACCAACGAGATGCTTCTTCATTATGGTCTACTTGAATTTCTTCTTCATAGGGCCAATCATGTTATCACTAGCACGCGCCATGTCTTCTTCAGCACCGGACACATGCCCAAGTGTGGGCTTAGCATGATCACCATATTCAGAAACATTAGAACCTTTCTGTAGGCGGGCCGCCTTCTTCCTTCAAAAGCTTCTAGCTTTTTCCTCTTGCGTTCATCCTCTAGAGGAAGCTGCACAAGCACATCATCAGCTTGTGTGACTGGTTCAGTACCATCAACGGATTGGGATTGCATCTCTGACAACTGAAGACAACACAAAGGCTCCTGAATGGGATTGCAATCTTCAGCCGATGGAGCCACCTGCTCAGCCTAAGCAGTCTTCTCAGCCCAACCCAAGTCAGATAAAACAACGTTGATGGTATTAACAGATTCTTCACTAGCTACATCTACAAAAACACAAAAACAAAACAAAGGAAAAGAGTCAAGAACAAATACAAAACACATGATAGGAACAATTTCAAAAACATGGCTCTAGAATTTCAAAAATAAAAAGGAGTTGCACATACTAGGTGAAGCAAGAGCTGCAAACGCAAGATCTACGAGATTTAATTTTTTTCTCAAGACTGCAAGCAACCTCAGCAACTAAACTCAAAGGCAGAAGTGATTTTGGTGCATCAGTCTTTGGAACATCAAGATTAACTTCTGAACCCCCATCTTGATCACAAGAAGTTTTTTTAGAATTATTAATGTCATCACCAACTACAAAAAGGAAGAAAGGCAGCTGATGTCGGAATCGGGGCTCTGGGGACCCAAGAGAGGTTCAAAATCTGGGGTGCTCCGGCTCTCCAACCTCGCTCTCTCACCCTAACCTACGGCGATGCTCCGGCGTGCTTGAGCCTTGGGGGAAAGACTATGAACACAGCGATCTACCCAGGTTTGAGCCACCTTGCGGTGTAAGACCCTACTCCTGCTTGTCTGGATTGCTTAGTCGGAGAGAGTGAATACAAATCAGCCCCCCTTTTCTATGTTTTCCGCCTCCCCCATCATATACTGACCTCGGTCTTCTTTCCCCCGTACACTCGCTGGGAAGGGTTGCCACAACAGCCAGTTGGAAGGGGGACATGACTGCAGCCTATCCTGCCTAAAGCAGTCTTCACATGCAAAGCCACCTGTCATGACGCATCGATGGGCTCAAGGATGATCTCCGTCCTGGCGAGCCCCAACCTTGTTCTTATTTCACCAAAGGGGAAACCTTTTAAGGGTTGCTTTGGGGTCGGTGGCTGGCCCTGCTTCCTTAGCATGGGAAGGGAAAACTGCCCATCCGTGCTCGCTGCAAGGCGCCAGGAACCGCGTGGTATGGCACACGGCACCCGCGCAAAGCCTCCATGGGGAATCCCCAGGAGGCGATCTCCCGAGGGCATCCTCGCGAGGCCCTCGGAAGCGCCTTCAGCCAGAGTCTTCTTGAAGCGGGGGTCCCCATGGTCGCCCCTACCGTGATGCCATATTCCAGGCTGTGCTCGGCCCGTACCATGTGTCATGCCATGGCCCCCAGGCAAACGGGCCTGTGTACCCCCAGTCCCAGGAGCCCGACAGTAGCCCCCGAGGCTGGGGCATGCACGATCCCGCCGATAGGAAGGGACGAAATGTCGTGGGCCCCAACCACCTGCGGGCCCGATGCAACACATGGTGCATGACAAGGCGATAATTGCCCCCACTCCCCACGATGCCTCGGCAAACCTCCGGACTGACGTAAAGCCTGTGCATGGCTCGGAGCCATCATTGCCCCTACAAACCTCTCATTTTCCTTCTCGCACGTTCCTTCCTACGCAAGGTTGCTTTTCCCTCGTCAAATCTCTGCCGCCTTCTGTCCCGCCTTGCCGCAGCCGACCAGTGCTCTGGGTGCGTGTCGTTTTGGGCTGCGAACACGATGGCGAGAGAGTGCATCGACATGGAGTTCCATCACGAAGCGAAAGGCATCCGGAAGCAGTGGGTGTATGTGGACGCTACCCAATACAGCCCCTTGCCGTCGATTCCTTCATCCTCGGGGTTGCCGAGCTCCGGGTGGCGGCACGAGAGGCTCGACGACCCACGACTGTCGTAGGTGTCGAAGAGGCTCGCCGTCCTATGGGCCACAGGAGTGACGATGACGATGGTCGTGAGGGAATTCCTCCGCAGGAGGATTGCCCCCCTCCAACGCCATTCTCGCCTGATGTGGACTTTTACTGGACCGGCGGATGCCATGCGACTCTATACCGAATCACTGTGAGCCGATGTGCTTTGCGGGGTGCTCAAGGCCTTGACTGACCAGGGAGCGGGTGGACTCCCTGAACGCGGGCTTCCCCTGTACAACTACAAAAACAAGGTGACCCTCGTCGCGGGGATGCCCTACTTCGACCAATGGGGGCTGTTCCTCGAGGGCCACGCGGGCCCTCGGGACAATCCTTTCTTGGTGACCCTTGAAACAGAGGGTTCGGGCGACCCCGAGCCCCCGGCTGCAGCCGCTGGAGGTGGCGGCTCTTCACCCCGATGACCCTGCCCTCCGAGGAGCCCTGGGCACGCGACCCTCAGACCGCTCGCCTTCGAGGGGGGCGCTATGCTTGGCACCCGCCCTCCCCCTCCGAACAAGGCTGGGGTCGGCACCGAGGTCGCCCGTCCTCCCGGGGCTGGTCGCGAGAAGGGAGTCCCGCCCGGGGGGCAGTGCTGGCGTGCTGCCAGGGGTGTTGAGGAAGCGAAAATGGACTGCCAAGGATGAGTAAGTTTCCCTCTTCTTCCATGACCGTTTCAATGCGTTCGGGCACCTGATCCTCTTTCCTGTGCAGGCTAGCTTCGAGCAAAAAGGCTAGGCCGCTTTCGGTCCCGACGCCCTCTTCTCCACCACCCTCCGAGGCATGGAGGGGCGGGGAGGACGTGCCCCGTCAAGGCGTGGCTGGCGCACCTGGGCACGAGGCGGTCTCTGACGTGGCTTGAGACTGC
>CBMN010040319.1:0-10733 GCA_000582825.1 Hordeum pubiflorum
CATCTTCAAATATGGTAGGGAAAACTAAACCGGATTGGAGTATCTTCACGGCAGTCCGATCACCAACATCATGCCCTTCATATTGACAATTATGACAAGTCCAAAAATATTACATGCATGTCCATAGACCATCTAGTGACGACTACAAGCACCCGGACATGCCCGTCAAAGAGGACCCTCAAATTTTTTGGACCCCCAAATCAGCAGGTACAGTTTTCTTTTTAATCAGAAGGTAAACGGCCTGGCAAAGACAACATGTTATGCGGTCCGATCGCTGTTTACTTATTCCGCTCGATCATTGTGTTGGCCACCTCGCCCTTTCCCTGATCACCGCAAGCAGACCGCACACCCGATCGCCGCTGCATGCTCCAGTGCGAGTGCCCTATAAACGCTACAATCGAGAATGGCTGAGGACCAACTGACGACGCCTGCAATCGGAGTGTCCCCTTACCTCCGTAATAAGATGTGTTCATATTCAGAGTAATCTAATCTCTCGATCTCCCATTAACTACTGAAATTTAAGCATGTGCGATCGTGTGACTATATTAGTTTATCAATGCAAGCATTACTGGACCTGTTCTCTGCCGCAGGTATTTCGGTATGTGTTTCTGTAATTGACTTTGTAAGTTGTAACTTGTCCAGCCATTGTCACTGCTATCTTTGTCCTGGTTTATTGGTCTTCTTTATATTTTGTATTGAATTTTGATCTTAGATTTAGCTAATAAAATGTTAATGCACGACATCAAAAATAGTATCATTGAAAGAGGCTGTATCGATTATTCACAGTCACGGCCAGGCCAGGGACGTTGCTATATATATACAGTCAGTGTTATCTACGCGAGCGATTAATCATCCGATCGATGCATGGCATGCGTACGCGGTAGCAGCAATTTGCATGCCCGAAGCTAGGTTCAATTCCTGATGTATGTATCGACGCCGCGCGGTCATGCCCAGTAGCTTTCTTACAAATCATCCTTGTCTACAAATGCAATGGCCCATTCAGTGTGTGTGTGTTGGACAAAGGGTGGTTGATCGATCAATTTCTGGTCCATTGCAAATATTTATGAGACGAGCGAGATGGATGCCGTTCGACGGTCATGCGTGCGTAGTAACGAAGAAGACGATGGCCATCCATGATTCATAATTCAAAGTGACGATCCACCTACGAGCGATGACCCACGAGGGGATGGTGTACCATGATGCACTACAACCCCCTACGTACCTAGATACGCAATGTTACCTTGTGGTGTGCGATAGAGGAACAAATGTGGCCAATGCCACGGGCATGACTAAACCGTGCCGCCGTACATGCACTTCCCAAAGATGTTCCATGAATGACTGCTACTCCCTCCGACCCTTTTTACTCTGCATATTGGTTTTGGCTGAACTCAAACTTCGTAAAATTTGATCAAGTGTGATCGATATCCATCATGTGATCTCATGGAGTAGTATAGTAGTGAATGTATATACTAAAAAGATATGTATAACTCCATGCAAGAAAGAATCATGGCATGGTCATAGTAGCATATCGCCCTTGGCTGGGAGGCGCTTGTAGAAGTTGAAGGGAGCCGACGGCTGCTTGCTCCGGAGCCGGGGGTGCCGGAGGAGGTATAGGCCGGTGAGGACGGCCACCACCCGAAATGGCGTCAAGTAGAGCACGATGGCGATGATGAAGGAGAGCGTGATGAACATAGCGGTGGCCCTAGGGTCGCGCCAGCTGAGCAGGGACTGGGCGCGCTCCCCCTGCATGGCCAGGTCGCCGACCACCGTCTGCACCCTGCCGGCGACACTCCTCAGTCGATCGTACCTCATACGCACCACATCCCCCGGCTTGGACGTCGGGAACGTGTCGAACTCCTCGTCCAGCTCGTCCGGCTGCGCCTGCTCCGCGTGCGACAACGCCGTGTCCATGTGCGGCGGGTTCCGCGGCCGCCGCCGGTAATTCCACACCCCGATCAGGAATATGTATAGGAACACCGTCGACAAGATCAGCTCCGGGTAGCACACGAGGATCAGAAACAAGACGTGGACGAGGCTGGTAGTCAGCGGGTTCTTCCACTTGCAGATGCCGTCGAACCATTTGACGGCCGCCAAGGCGCCGGAAAAGAGCGAGATGGTGCGGTTGAAGTTGGCCTTGCTCCGGCGGAGGCTGAACATGTGCGACTCCACGTCCAGTATGTACTCCACCACCTCCCGTCGCAGCGGCGGCTCCGCCCTGCCCAGCCGCGTCGCCACCATCTGCATCGCCAGGAATCGGAGGGAGTTGAGCTGCATCACGGGGATAGGGTTCGTGTAGTGCATCTTGGGCAACAGCGGCCGCCCGTACTGTGCCAGCATGTTGGCCCATGCCAAGCAAGTGAACCGGACGGCCAAGTGGAGCTCCCCCGTCTTCTTCAACCCACCCGGGGTCAGCGCCACGAGCGGGTAGTAGTGCGTGTACACGCGGTCGGACTCTAACGTCGCGAGGCGGACACGCACCTTGCCGACCCTCTCGTCCTTGGCGTCGCCATGGCCATCGAGATTTTTGTTGTTGAAGACGGCGACGGTGATGACGGTGCTGAGGTCAAACACATCCCAAGTGTATTGCTCATTCCACGCGTGCGTGGCGGTACCGAGCAGCGTGCGCGTGCGCACCCACTTGGCGCCGTACTTGGCGACGCAGTAGGGGTTCTTGTTGCCGCCGAGGCCGCGCGCGCCGAGGATGCCCACCTCCAGCACGCCGATTGCGCTCTTCCGCAGCTTCTTCGCCGCCGTCTGCAGGTCGCTTGCGTAATGCGTCGACTCGTCCAACACGTGGTACGCCGTCTCTAGGCTCAACTTGAGGTGGATCTTGCTGGCGAACGTCTTGGAATGCTCCCGGTGCTTGGTCCCCGTCGTGACATCCGCCGCCGCCTGTTCCACCGTCATCCCGCGCGACAGGTTGAACCATTTCGACGGCACCGACTTGGCCAGGTCGTTGCGCGGCGCGTTTGACGCCACGGGGATGATGATGCGGCCGATGGGCTCGTCTTTCCCGGCGGCGACCTTCTCCTCCACGGTCACCACTAGCGGGTCCTCGAACGGCTCGCAGGCCATGAAAATGAAGTCGTCGTTCCACACCGGGTTCGCGGGCGGCTGCCCCGGCCTTGTCCGGCGGATCTGGGCGCCCATCTGGATCTTGGCGATGGTGGGCTTGACCGGCGGATCTTTTGAATTCTCGGCGCCGATGAGGTCCCTCGCTGCGATGACGGAGACCTTGAGGTAGATGAGCTTGGGGGAGTAGTACACCTTGGCACGCGTGCTAGCGAGCCCCTCCGCCGAGAGCGGGTGCGCGCCCGAGTGGTACGCTTCTGGGAACGCCTCGTCGGCCTGGGTGCCGATCCAGACGGCGAGCATGATCTCGCCGAGGCTGTGACCGTGGTGCAACCTCCCCCCATGGGCGTCGGTGAGGATGTACCACTGCGGGGCCAGCGGGCTGTCGGGCGGGATGCACTCGGGGATGTCGGACACGTCCAAGACGACGCGGCCAACGAAGTCGTCGAGGACCGTGTCCTTGTCCTTGACGATGACTTCGAGCTGGTTGGACTGCAGGTTGGTGAAGGAGAAGGCGAACGTCTGGCGCCACACCGGGTTGGGGTTCTTCACCAGGTGCTTGGTCACCCCTTTGAAGTTGCCCAGCTTCACCTCCACGTAGGGGTCCAGCGCGCCGGTGATGTCCATGGTGGGCAGGTCGCGTGCCTTCACCACGCTCACGTACAGGTACTTCATCGGCTCCACCATGTCGTACGTCCCCGCCATCTTCGTCGCTGCCATGGCCGCGCCGCGTGGGCCGAGCTTCGCTGGCAGGGACGGCTTCGTCTCCACGAGATTGTACGCTGATCCAGGGGCCCCCATGGCCACCGTCTGCGGCGGAGGTCGGGGGCTGGTTGACTAGGCGTTGGAGGATGGCCGGGGTTTAGTAGGCCGGCTGGCCGGCCATGCGTTCTCTGGCTCGTGAGGTTGGTGTGCTCTGTCTTGGCTGGTTTGGTTTTGGGTCAGTGGAGCAACATTGATATATAAGGGTCAGACCCTAAGTTGTACACACGCTATCCATTTCCCAAATGATCACGCACTTTCTATCTATCGTTGCTTAACTGACTCGCTATTACTTCCTTTGTAAACTAATATAAGACCATTTAGATCACTAAAATACTTCTATAGAAGGTGCATGCTGAAGTGCCGGCCGTCTCAAGGCACAAGCACCCATTTCAACTTCTTAACCGTTCGACTTCTCTCCTCTTGTCATTTTAACCATTTGTTTTTACCAATTTTCTTTAGTTTTCCGATTGCTTAAGGTCCTACATATAAGAGAGACACAAATATGGTTGGTCACTTGCCGAATATATTCGGATGAAACCACACACTCGGCATCGATGGATGTGTCGTCACCTCGCCGTCAACCACGGTAAAGATTCCGACATTGGGTAAAGACGCCGATTCCGGTAGTGACTGGAACTTTTTTTTATCTCCTATCGCTTGCTTAGCACCAAAAAGAATGCATTATCTAGGTAAGTGTTAGTGGGTGATTGCAGTGCAAGGAAAGGTTAAAAGGTTGCCAGATTGGGCAATCAATTAAAAAAATACTCCCTAGTGATCTAAACGTCTTATATTAGTTTACAGATGTCGTAGAAAAAAGCGACTTTGAGTTTAATCTAGGGGAACAAGTGCTCCCTAGAAAATGGATCGGGAGGCGCTCCTCTCCTCTCCTTGCGCCGTCCCCGCGGGCGGCCGGGGGGAGCCCAGATCTGCCGCCCCTCACCCCTCCTCCCTCCTCCGCCACTTCTCGTCGCCGCCGGCGCAGGTCATCGGGCAAAGCCCGCTCGGTCTAGGTGGCGGCGGGGCCTTCTACTCCTCCTGCCTGAGGATGGCGGCGTGCGACAGTTTCCTCTAGTGGCGGCGAGGCGCGGCCGTGGGGCGCAGCGGCGCGATGGCACGGACTGGCGCCGATGGCTGCTGGGCGTACGTGGCGTCGTCCTCTCCTGGGCCGGCGGCGGGGTCTGGTGTAGGGTTCTCCAATGACGCGGCTGGGGCTTGCGGGCGGCCCTACTGCTCGCGCGGCACGGTTGCTCGCTGGTTAGGCGGCGGCGGCCTGGAGCCTACTTCCAGTCCCCGGTGGAGATGACGGCGATCCGTACACAAGACTTGACGGAGGTTCTTCGAACAGATCTGAATGAAAACCTTGCGCTCGGCTAGATGCCAAGGCCGGCGATGGCGGCGCTGTTCTGTGTCGTTCTCTTCTTGAAGACATCGCCGTGGAGAAGTTCCAGACCTTTATCTGTTACCTCCGGGCGAAACCCTAGATTGGTAGATCGGATGTCGGCGGCGCTCTTGTGTCGTTTCCTTCTTGGGGGCGATAGTCTTGGAGGTGTGCATGGGCTCGAGGGACCAACAGACATCATCTTTGGTGGAGCGGTGTTTCATCTTACACATCGACGACTGTGGATCTTGACGACGGGGCGCAGTGGAGTCTTGGCGTTCGATGTGTGTAGACGGACTTGTGCAGGAGGATGGCGTTGTCTGGCGTTGTGGTGTCGTCGATGGCAGACCTGGCAAGGTCGTGGCGTTAGTATCTACTCTGAAGATGGATCGATGGAAGACGGCGGTGGCGGCCTCTGAGAGTGCGCCGGACTAGTGCGTGTCCCAGACCAGGTATATGGCTTAGTTGGGGTCTCCGGTTTTAGATGTTAGGCTTAGGTGCGAGATCTATTTGGTATTAGGCTCGGACTATCGGCACCCCTTCATCAAGTGGATAGAAGTAGCGACAGATGCTGCCAAGATGGTGGCTTAAGACTTACTGATGTACTACTTTGTATGGTCTTGGTGAATAATTAATAAAGTGGCTGCATGCATCGTCCAGATGCAGAGGCCGGGGTTTTCCTCCTTTTCAAAAAAAAAAAAAAAGTTTACAGATGTAGTATTACCAAGGTACACCATTACATTATTGGCCTCCACCACTGGACGTACATATGTCATCGCTCATCGATCCATCCATTCATTTGAATTTTATCATTATGAGCCACGACGGGCATGCGACAACAAGTTTCTCTCATGCTCATTTCACTGGACCATCCGCTCATAAATTGTTGGAATGGACCCGAAATCGATCGCCCAACCACGTATGGTTGAAGTGTTGTTTAGTACGTACAGTTATACTCGACGACGACACTGACGGGAGTGATCGTATCAAATGGTTTTGACAGTAAGGTTAGCTAGTAGCTTGTTCCTACTATAGTAAATAAATCTGGCCATCGTTCCTAAAGGTATGTATGTTTGATCAGGATTATAAAATAAAATATCAACATCCGTAATACAAAATAAGTAAAATATGAGAGTACTTTTCATAATGGATCTAATGATACAAATTTGACATTATAGATATTAATACATTTTTTTTAAAACTTGGTCGAACATGCACAAATTAAATTCTGAAAAAACCAATCCACCTTATATTTTGGAACAGAGGGGGCATAACATTTGGCTTATCAAACTAGTAGATAACTAATTATAGTAAAAAACAAATAACGATATTTTTACATTCCCACCTTTTATTACAATATCCTTGACAATGTCTATAGTTGTGCTTCTTCAAATAATGTATTTCCTGTAGTTACACTGGGAAGGTCGTCGCTCTCCTACCAAGTAGCTCAATGCATTCATGTTTTGTTAACAGTGAATAAAGAGGTGTCGTAGTAATGGTTTTAGAGCGAATTGTGTTCTTTGGGCCAAGAGAATTGAACAATAGTTGACATGAAGCAAAAAGTGGCAGTTGAACTGAGAAAATAGTGCACATCAGTCATCAAAAGTAATTCTTGTCAAAGCTAGGTAAAGATGTTTCGGTTTGAACTGGATGGGCCTCGCCGCGGACATAACCCAAAAGGCAGCCTTGGATTCTACGTGCTGGCCGTGGCGGAGGCAGAGCGAAAATGCGGCGACGAGCTCCACTAGCGGATAGCTGGGCAGACACCATTGAAGAGGGAGAGCTGAGGGATGGACCACCGGCCATCGTTGTTGTTCTGTCTAGTGATTGTTAATTGGTTAGGTATATACAACATTTTTGATATCTTGCCACATCATCTCTCTCCTCTTAAATACCTTGCCACATCAGATTTTTTACCTACATGACAGCCTTAGCACATGTACAAGGTGGAGCATTGGAAGGATCCTAATAGGGAAGGGGGCGTTGCCCCCCTTAATCCTTGTGTCGAGGTAATGCCGCTCTCCCATTGTGTCGAGGGAGAGTTCCATCTGTTGGGCAGTGCGCCTCTATATATACCAGTACGTGGGTACGTGCACAACACGTTAACGGTTTGCATTCTTAGAATTAGTACTTGCAGTACAGCCAGCTTAAACAAACTTGAAAAAAATACGACCATTTTAACAATATTTGAAAATTTCTTCAATTTTAAAGGTCTTTTTGAAAAAATAAAAAATAAAAATAATAAAACGAAAAAGAAAATCTTCAGTTCTTACGATGTGTCTGATTGATATATATTATTGCGTCTAGGTTGCAGGAACACTCTACTGGCTAGTAGGACACGCTACACAGCTGGAGGTCCTGTTTCTTATTCCTGGTAGCCTCCGAATTTTTTGTGGATTTTGATACTACAGTGCGACTATGCTACTGACCGAGCCCAGTCTGACAGTTATCTGTGGGTAGGCTCGACAAGTTTGACACAATAAGCGTCACATAGGAGCTCCCTGCAACCGGGGCTAGCAGTCCAGATCGGACGACTTCATCCTAGTTCTGTAGTAGGCCGCTAGCTGTGAGATCGGGACCTTAATGCGCAACCACCGCTTTGCCCCCAGAGGACATGCATGGCCGTAGAGACCTGCGGCCATGGCAGAGAGGTGAGCTAGATAACACAAACAACGACGGGGAAAGGGGGTTAGAGGTAGCGGCTCAGCACGAGGCTAGAGGGACACACACATAGGACTGGGGAAGTCGAATGATTGAATTCATGCTTCAGCCAACGATTCCAAAAGTCTCAACAGATGAAGAAAGGCGGACAATCTATTTGAAAACTTTCCCTCACGTCTAGGCTTATTTAGTACTTAGAGGTAGGATTGATGTAGGCCACAAAATCATTATTTTAATATTACTTCGGTAGGGTCTTGAACTCAAGACCTCTTGGCTCTAATACAACATTGAATTCAGTCTTCAGCCAACTCATCTAAAAGCCCAAACTAATGAAAAGAGATGGGCAATATATCTCAACACAGATGACGTCCCGACAAATCGACAATAAGCATCATATAGGAGATCCCCGCAACTTGGGCTTGTTGTCCAGACCAATCAACTCAATCCTAGTTCTACGATAGACCGCCAGCAGCAAGAACGACACCTAGATGCGCAACCACCGCTTTGGCCCTAGCTGACATGCATGGCCATAGCGACCTGCGGCCATGGCGGAGAGATGAGCTAGGTAACGCAAACAACGATGGGGAAAGTGGGATAGAGGTAGAGGCTCACCACGAGGCTACAGGCGCACACATAGAGGATGTATGACGCTGAATTAATCGTCGACGGGCAACGACCGCGTTAAGGAAAAGACGATTAGATTCACTCTTTCTCGGTCGACTCTGCTCGTATTTTTTGGTGATGAGGGCTGCGAGATGGGATTGGGGTGGGGGCGAAGTGGCAGACAGTGTGAGCGGCAGACAGAGGGCTCGATCATGATAGCGAGGGCTAAACCCTAGTGTCACCCGTTTTTCGGCAAAAAGACTGTAACGAAGGCTCCTACGGTATAGTTGGTGCAACAATATCAAATTGTAGGTACCATGCCTTGAACCTAGTGTTGCCCGTTGTAGGACAAGAGGAGAAGAAGCAGCATCACGCGAGGATGTTAACTGGAATGGATATTTTTGGTTCCCATTTTACCCTTTAGGGGGAACCCCCAAATTTATTTGAAAATTCCAATGCCAAAATGTTCCTCGGGCTGAAATATACTACTACACGTTTGATGTACCGTAAAAAAACTCTAAGTAGTACTACGACATAGAGCATGATTGGTTTGATGCTAAAGGTTGGCATGTCAAAATTTAGTAAATGCTAAATATTTGCTGTTGGTTGGTTGCCTACAAAAAATTCTTGTCAAGCTCACAGAAAGTCTCCAAACTCCGGTAACTTCTAACTTTGGCATATGGTGTCTTCTTTGTGAAACATTGGCATCGAACCAATCAGCCACGCAGTGACAACAAGAGCACATATTTCTCCCTGAAGATGCTGATTCGGTAACACGAAACAAACGATTACGCACAGCGACCCACACAGATTTGCATTGCACATGCCGGTCCGTCGACGCCGAAATCATGACCTTACACCACCACACACAGCCACAACACGATGGCGAACTGACAAATTACAACTTACACTACCTAATTGAGCAGCTAGTAAGTGCGGATGAGCAACGGATCCAGCTAAGCTAGCTGCTTTATTCATTACAGGAACACGCCGGCGGCAGGGACGGCCGGGGCTGCTTGGTCTAGCAGTCCCGCTTGCAGTAGCACTTGCGCTCGAGGCGGTTGGAGTTGCACTCGCCGCCGGGGAAGTTCTCGGTGCGGCACACGCCGGCGCAGTTGCTGTTGCTGAGGCAGGTGCCCTTGAACTTGTGGCTCTGCGACAGGCACGTCCGGGCCTCCGCCGTCTTCAGAGTCCCCATCTCTGCAATGCAACCACGGTAAGTAATTAATTAAGTGCCGGTGAGTAGAGTACAGATGCTCAGTATCCATGGATGGACGGACGGGCGTACCTGTGGCGACGAGCAGGAGCACGAGGAGAAGGACGGCGGGCGCGGCGACCATGCGACGAGTGGACGCCATCTCTCTCACTGGAGATGCTATAGAACCGACGGAGCTCTCGGCTGCTGCTGCTGCTGCTACGTGGTAATGACTTGTCTAGCAAAGCGAAGGTGGTGTGGATACAATCATACAAGACGGGGCAGTGGTTTATATAGCCGGTAGATATTAGTGGTGGTGGGTGGGTGATATTAATTTTCCACGTTGCCATGGCAGCAGGAGGTGTCCAATAATTCACTCCATCCATGCATGCCGACATGTGCTGGTCAGGCCGTCCTGTCCTATGGCCGGGCTACGGCTGAGTGAGTGGAGCTCGTCGGCAGAGCAGTGAATGGCCGATGATGCTTTTGCCTGCGACGCTGAGCACCGGATTCATTGCTTTCTGCCAACTTTACTTATCTTGCCGGCCTACTCAATTTCTCTTTGATGTACTGGGACCCTGCTGAGTAGATCGGCAAGAGGACAAGCAGATAGACATCCATACGATCAATTGGGCCCCGATCAAATGTGGTCACCGAATCAGTACATTGTCGTTGGAGTAAAAAAAAAAAACAAGAAACCATCACTTGCGGTAACATTGCATAAAAAAAGAAAGAAACAGCTCAAATAGTAAATCACACCACGTGAAACGTTAGTTCTTTTGGGGGTGCGAAACATAAATTTCTCTTTTGCAAATAATGTTGATTGCTCGTTTGGCCCGTGTCGTGGGAGTAATACTGACAGTAGTACGGCGGTACGTACGAGTAAGGGCAAAGCCTAGCTACGGCACAGGTGTCACACTCGGATTTACGAGTTCGGATCCCACTCGAAAGTGATAAAAGTCATACGTCTCGAGCCCTGGGGCTTAGTGTTTTCTTTGTATGGGGATCTGATTACAAAGAGTTCGTATCCCTTGTCCTGGCATCGGGGGTGGCTTATAT
>CBMN010040320.1:0-13826 GCA_000582825.1 Hordeum pubiflorum
CCCCCCCCCCCGTTGTCGGTGAAGCTGAGCAACTTTGGATAGGGGCACGCCACTCATCCATGTGTGGTGCTGCCGGAGGGAACCTCGGCAGCAGTTGTGACTGCGCCATCGCCTCCGCCGGGGTGCGTGACACGGCCTGCATTGAGGTGCGGGATGGCTCATGACTCTTGGTTGGCCCAGGAGGAGCTTTGCCCGCCCCTTCGACGGGGTAGGATGCTCACCAGAAGGCCGGTGTGACGGATATTCCAAAACATGCCCATGGCAACGGCCCGAACCGTGACGTCACACCGTGGTGGCTTGTGCACCTGCTGCGAAGGACATGGAGTATGCTCACGACGTAGCAAAGTACGCTTGTTGTTTGTTGGCCATGACGTATGCTTGGGGCGAGGTGGATCTTGCACATCCTGCGACCGCCTCGGCGTCAGATTTGTTGCGCCACCCTTGGACGCCATTTTGTGGACGGGCCCTCATCATCAGAGTGGTGAGAGGTTCGGCCGCCTCCATCTCCACCGTCCACACGCGCCTTGGACGTGGACGCGACGACTGTTCTCTTGAGCCCCTTAGGCGCCATCGGTCACGAAGAAGAAGCTGCTGACGAAGTTGACGCAGATTCACGTGCGCATAGCTCCTACCTGGTGCAACAAAAATGTCGGTGTACGGCAATCTATGGAGCTATTGAACTAGCTCCTTTCTCAGGCTCGATGATGGGCTTGCAACACACAAAGAGCAGCAACAACCTTGATCAGCATGCGGGGGATTTTACCCAGGTTCGGGCTGCAAAGATGTATAAAACCCTACTCCTGCTTTGGTGGACTATGATGTTGTAGAACACTGTTACAAAGTGCACTCTTGTCGGCAAGGATGCTCAGAAGTGCAGCAATTCAACAAGGGTCCGATCGCCTCTGAATGATGCTCTGGCCCTCCTTTTATATGTGCAAAGGGTAACCACAGGGGCAAAATAGGAATTACATGATAATTGTGGCTAAGCTTGACCATACCTAACTCTGACGGTGTAGGACAAATGCGTTGTTAGGTGTCATGTCGTGGTGAATGCCGATAAGAAAGTCTTAACCTAGTTGGACTGTTAGGTACACCTACCTCCTATTACTTGACGTGCCATTGGTTGGGTGTCAATAAAGGTAATTCCAGGACGGTGGGGTGCCATGCAGCTTGACATGTACTAGGAGCTCGCCTGGATGCACGACATCTGTCGACGGCTCATTGACACAGAGCAGTGGCGCATTAGCTTGGCTTGTCGGCCCTAACCATGTCGGCAACATGGGGACTGTCTTGCCAGGAAGGGCGCTTTCCGGCAGCCTGGATCTTGATCTTCGTTACTTCTTTAGTACTTCTCGATGACCTGCCTCGAGGTCTTCTTTACGGTTTTTGATTATCACATCTTGATCTCTTCTTGGAACAGCTCCACCTGCCGTCAAGCTCTTCCCGGCAGGAAGGCTACAACTGTCTGTGCGTAGTAAAGGGGTAGTGGACACCCAATGTTGACTAAACCGACAAGCGGCCAAGCTAACGGAGAGGTTCAAGGACATCTTGGCGAAGAAGAAGGCATGTGTGAGGCGCTTGGATATTAAGGAGGAGAAGAAGGCGAAGAGGTTCAAACTGTTGATGGAGGCGACGGACAAAAAGTTCAAGCTCAAAGAGAGGAGGACCATGATTGAAGAGAGAAAGGCCGCGCTCGAGGAAAAGAGGGTGAAGATCACCGCCAATGCGGAGGACGCCAATATGTTGACCTTGAATGTCGACTCTTTGGATGCCGACGCAAGAATGATCGTGCAATCCGTCCGCTACCAGATGTTGCAGCGGCATAAAGATGAGTTCGCGGTGGCGGAATATGAATTGGCGGTGGCGGACTATGAGGACGCGGCGGCGACGACACCTCCTTGATCGGGGAGCAGACAACTAGGATTGTCGGTCCGACAGGTTAGAAATGCACAAACTGTTGGACTGATGTTCTTTTGGGTTCAGGCATGTAAAAATTAAGCATATTTGCCTCTTTTTGGTTGTGATCGGGCATGCGATTTGATGCTGGTGTGATCTAACGTGTTGTGTGGATCAAAGTACATTTGAATTTGAATTTACTGACGGACATATATGCGGTTACGGTTGAATGACGGCCTCCCGCATTCGTGTCCGTGGACTAGTCTCCTATCCACAAACGAATTTACTAACGGACATTTATGCAGCTACGGTTGAATGACGGTCTCCCGCATCCGGACTGCTACGGTTGAGTGTTGTGTGGATCAAAGTACATTTGAATTTGAATTTACTGACGGACATATATACGGCTACGGTTGAATGACGGCCTCCCGCATCCGTGTCCGTGGACTAGTCTCCTACCCACAAACGAATTTACTAACGGACATTTATGCAGCTACGGTTGAATGACGATCTCCCGCATCCGGACTGCTACGGTTGAATGACGATCTCCCGTGTCCGTGGACCACTACGGTTAAATGACGGTCTCCCACATCCATGTCCGTAGACTAGTCTCTCCCGGGAGGAAATTTTAACCGTAAAGATACCAGCATGACAGATACCAAATGGGCAACGAGCTGCCCATACAAGCAGCAAATCCCGCGTCGATATGTCGGACCAGATGGTGACATAGCTTGGGATCTTGATTACATTCCCTTCGGAAGAAGAGAACGCATAAAAACCACAAGCCAGCAAATATCACAGAAAGATCGAGTCCAGATTCTCAGGACACACATAAACCTTCTAAAGAAGAACAGATGTATAGACAGGAGTCGCAGAGATGAAATCAAACATATGAACCAAGGGCAGCACATACATAAACCATCTAAAGAAGAGCAGATGTATAGACATATAAAGAAGAGCAGATGTATAGACAGGAGTGGCAGATATGAAATCAACATATGAATCAAGGGACATCCATAAACCATCTAAAGAAGAGCAGATGTATAGACAGGAGTCACAGAGATGAAATCAACATATGAATCAAGGGGGTGTGCCCAGCTCGGACAAGATACACAGTTGAATGAAACAGGCCAAAAGAATGATGATGTATAGTACAATGCCGTTACAGCCTCAGCAGGGACGCACTAATCAACACGCTCCAATCACAGAAAGCAATACAACGAATGGGTGACCATTACACGGATGCAGCTGGATTAGCCAACCAAATCAACACGTACATCCCTTCCTCTTTGTTGAGACGAGCGTTGGTCAGAAAAATCAAGTCAGTTTTTGTACAGACATCTCCTCTCCGTCTTCCTTCCTAGCTAAACAAAGGAGGAGCATCATGCTTTTGGATGGTCTCCAAAATCAGCTTCCTGCGAAAAAGGCTTGCTTCATTCCAGTGATATGTCGGAACGAGCAGGAACTACAGACCTAATCATCTCTTGGGATCCCAATGCTGATGCTGACAGGAGAGACTGGGTGCAGGTTACAAAGCTTCGAGCTTGCCAGGAGACCTAAGTTGGATACCTGGCCTGCACAAATCACCAAACATCTAGTCAGAAATGACCAACTTATTTGACATAGCAGTTTTCTATAACTAAGTTGTGAAGCAGCATAAGTTTATAATGGTTCTCAACTATTCTGCTTGTTGTTTTTCAGTTGCTTGCACACAGAAGTGTTAAATATTGTGCTAACTGCTTTAACTGTGCACTTGTTGTCTTTCAAAAAAAAAAAAACTATGCACTTGTCATCTGAATTCTGAAAAGGATGCCAAAGCCAGTTCCCAGTTAATTTCTGTCCACTCCATAATTTTCAATGGGAAGTGTAATTTTTTCAGACCCAAACCAAAGCAGAAATGTATGGCAATATATGAATATGATTATATATGCAAGGACACTCCTACAAATTATACTGATGAATTAACACTCATGGGAAAAAAAGGACATGCTAACCTGACGAGTTATTAGTAAAAGCGGCATCGACACTCAATTACAAACAGCTTACTCTGCTACATGCAGTACGTACAGGCCTACAGGGGTGCCTAACTACCTCAGGATAGAACTGACCTATTGGATTATAATAGGTTAAACATGAGAGAAATTCTAGTGCCACCAAATCTTGTGATACTACCAAAAAGTTATTGAAAGTTCTATTTTATTTTAGATTGTATTAATTTGTAACATAATCTAGCATGCTACAAAAATCAAACTCAAACAAAATACATGTAACGAGCAACAAAAAGGAGAAATTCTGCTGTGAATAATACCTCCCACCCTCACTCTCTCCAGGATACTGTCATTTGAGTTGCATGACCGTGAGTTTGATCCTTTAGGTAAGGAATCATACAGAGATAAGAAAAGTAGGAACTTAGTCACTAATCTGCATATAGGTATAGGCCAACTCTCTACATGTGTTTACTGCACCATTGATAAAAGAAAAAAGCACGCCTAGACAGGTGTTTAATGTGCGCATAATTGCGCTCAAGAACGCATGCCTAGTGCCTTTTCCCCCTTAAACTCACACAACTTTCATGCAGAGTCGCTGATGCAGCCAACATAGAATGTTCTCTCTCTTAATAATCAGTACTAGCACATTTTTAATTTCTAAGTAGTTGGTCAAAATACTACTGTACCTATTTTGGTCTTAACCCACAACAACAGAGAGTAATCAGGACTATGCTTACTATCATCAGAAACCCAACAACAGAGAGAAATCAGGACTATGCTTACTACATCGGAAACCCTAGGCCCTGGCTATTGCTCAAAATTTCTTATCGTCGCTGACAAACATTAGGGCACAATAATCCCTAGGCGCCCTTAGTTTAAAAGGAGGCTGTGACACATATGCAACACATAAAACTCCCAATCTAAAAGTTTCTATCGTACCATATGTAGTGCAAAGTCTACATGAGATTATTTACTACAGTTGGGTATCCTTGTCCGACTTTCAGACCAAAACAGACGTGCGCTGCATTGCATAGAACAAACTGGTGTCGGCTCGGTCTCATTTGATTATGTTCGGTTTAAATGAAACTCCAAAGCAAGCAAGGAACTGATAGCCAGCAGCAATTATCACAAGTGAAACATTTAGAGTTTTCAACATACCTCAAGATTCCACAAATTGGAGATCCACCGTCAAACTGAAATGATCATAGATCCCTTCTCCCACACTCCAGCTCGCCATAATGCAACTCCATTCTGGGCACTGCACTTCTCCCACCAAACCATATTAAAGCTGGGGCAGTTCCTGTGGGTTATCCATTGATGCCCTTAATATCATCCCAGCCCTCCGCTTCCGGTCATCCTTTTGTTCCTCCTTCAAAAACGACGGGTCCTCCCTCAGATCCATGGAATTTGAATTGAGGGCCACTGCCAGGGGCTTCTTGTCTATTCCAAACTTGAGGTGCACTGGTGCCCTCACCTTTGGAACAATGCTCTTTTGGTTCAGATTCTGGTCCCAACCTGTCCCAGAATCAAGGTCCATGGCATTTGCACCCTGAATTGCTGGTGCAAATGCGTCAAGGACAGAAAGTTTCTTCCGCTCAGAAGGGATATCAACCTCTGACACCTCCTTGTCTCCATGCGGCAAAGCAGGCTCAAGAAAAGGATTTCTCTTGCTCCCAGCCGGTTGTATCTCCTTCCCTTTGGCTACACTATCCTCAGAAACCGCTGGCCGAAACCCATCAGCGCCTGCAAGGGCCAATCGTTGCTGCAAGCTGAGCAGCGACTTCTCGGCCTTCCTCCGCTGCCGCACCTGTTCGACCATGTCCACCCTGTCCTTGGCCGCCTGCTCACTCCACACCTCTGTCCTGACGTAGGTGTGTGGGTCCGGGAAGGCCGGTAGCCACTCGGGCACATGCCTCATCCCAGTCTCCCTCTCAGCCACAGCAAAGCTGGGCGTGGGCTGCGGAGCGCGGGGTATAGGGAACTTGGGCAATGGACGCGTGAATGGCACCTCGTCCCTGGAGTCGACGAAGGCCATGAGGTCCTTGACGACGCCTGAGCCGACGAGACAGCGGCCCGAGGTGCCGGCCCCGGCGAAGCCATCAAAGTCGGTGCCGATTTCCTCGAGGGACTGGATGATGTCGTACTCGTTGGCGAGCGCGCGGCCGGCGAGGTTGGCGTGGAAGGCCGCGGCCCTGCCGAGGTGCGTGAGGTAGCGGAGGAGGACGTCGACGAGCGCGTCCACGGCCGAGCGGTGCGTGCAGTCGAAGCCCGCGGCCTCGAGCGCCTGCGCCACCGCCGCCCGCGCCACGGCCCTCCCGAACTCGTCCTCGCTGCCGCTGCCGCTGCTGCCCCCGCGGTCACTCATACTACTTCCCTCTTGTCCTCCCGCCGCTCCCGACCGGTCATACCGTCGAGCACCTGGCGGGCGTGGCGGTCTCAGATCCGGAGCTAGGGTTAGATCTCTCCTCGGGCCACGCCGCCCGCGCCACCATCCAGGGCGAGCCGGGAAGGAGCTAGACGCGGCCGCGCGCCGGAATTGCGCGCCCGACCGCCCTCCCGCCCGCCTCGGGCCCGAGCACCCGGTGGGATTCGAATTCGGTCGGCGCGAGACGGCGCGGCGGGATCGCGCGGTGGCCGGGGGCGGGGATTGGGCGGGAAATCGGGAGCGGGGTGGGTTTGGCGGGGGTTTGGAAGCAGGAGACCGTTGGGGATTTAGGGTTTGGGGAGCACGCGCGGGTTCGGGTGGGGCTCTCTCTGATCCGAGCACGCGGGCGGACGAGCGGGCGAGGGGAGGTGGAGACGAAGGCCTTTGGGGAGAAGGGAAGAACGCGTCCGCTTGACTTTATAGAGGAGGGCGCGTGGAAATCCCGTGTGCGCGAGCCGGGTGCGCGGAGCCCGGCGGGGACACGTGGCGACGGACGGTTGGCTCCGCCTCGTGGACTCTTTCCAGCGTGGACGCCGTGTTCTCCACGACGGGGGGGCGCTGTTCTTCGGGCCTCCGCAGAGGATGGCGGCCCAACTGGCCCAGTTATTATTACAAGTGAAATATGCCAAAGGACAACACTAGATAGACATCCCCTCAAAAAAAGATTCTGAATTCTATTATCCATGGTTGCAATGAATAATAAGACGGTATGAGGAAGGGAAAAAAATCCATGGCTGGACAGCCAGTGATACAGCATGGCATGCTTCATGCCAACATGACTACAACCCGTAACAGGATGAACTGAACAGAGGAACCGGACCGTACGATCACCGGCATCGCGCTGGGAACATGTGGCGATGCAGCATCTGGCACGTTGAATTAGATCCATCGATCAGTGTGCTCTGTTTGCCTCCGTCAGTCGTTACGCTTGTGGACCTCCACGCTGCCTGCTGACGCCAGGTTCGCAGCTCGGTTGCTGCCAAAGTTCTTGCGGTTCGATTCCCTTGCTATTCTTGAACCAAACTGCACAGGGCATCAGATGGAATGGAAGTGAAGACACATGAGTTTACAGCACAAGAGTGCTCGGGCATATTGTATGTGCAGACAATCAAAATAAAGCTGAGCAAGATTATCATGCAACGGTTATATAATCGTCGTTTTTAAGCAGAGACAGATTCATAAAAGGGTTAAGCATTGACATCGGGCCCTCAACTCACACAATTAACTTGATCTCTTGTTGCCTATGATCTAAATACTGCAACTTTTCAACACACAACACTACAACTATTCTACTGAAGGAAACAAATGGTTGTAAATATGTACCTGGATTGCTCGCTTTGGCAGAAAAGCAGCTTCTTGTAGACCCAGCAGCTTTGCAACCTGCAACATTGTCACAGATATAGAATCAGCAAAAGGGGATGGAGATCAGAACATAGTGTGTAACAACTTAAATATAGAGTTAAGAAAAACGAAATGCAAACCTCTCTCAGAATCTTCTTATCACCCTTCCCCACAGGTTCATCAAGCTTAGCAATATCCCATAGTGGAATTTCCAACAATGTTCTGATCACACTCTCATCAAGAAATGGAAAACGAGCCTGTCGTGTGCACATCGATACACATCAGCCACTAAAAGCATATAGCCAAAGCTGAACTAAAAAAGCATGACGAAGATTACCTCCTTGCCATGGTCAGAAATGCACCTATCATCTCTTCCCATGTTTCTTTTCCAAATTCTTTGCACATCTAGTCTCATTTCCTCGTCCAGTGAAACCCATCTAAATAGGGGTACAAAAAAAGAATTTAATTTGTTTTTGCAATATCCGCAAAAATATCTCAAACGGCAGTCACATTATTTAGCATGCAGTACATTAAATTGATGCATACATACCCTCCAACTCTATATTTAGTACGATGTCTACCATAACCAGCACACTGCTCATCAGCTCCAGAACCGACTAAAAGGACTCTAGATGTTGACTTGTGCTTGTAGCGATCACCATCTTGCCCATTCACCCAACCATCCCCGCTAGCAGCTAACCATAGGGCTATACCAATGTTCAAATCCTGTGCAAAAGATCCAGCATTTAAACTCAAATAAATCTAACAGGAGCAAAAGAGCATAGTAAAGATTTACCAACAGTCCATATTTTCAAATTAAACAGATATGTGTGGATGAATAGAGCTACAGTGCTAAATAGCATCTTCTATTGTCCAGTACGTGGTGCACACACATGAAGACGATTGTGCCATATGACAGAACTATGGTGAACTGTGGTCTCAAGGATGCCAAAGGGTGTTCAGATTTCTACTTCCACCAGTCCACCACTAATCTTGCTGCAGCCTCTTACGCATAATCTCCCACAGAACCAATAAGAAGACGCAACCACCATAATGAACACACATAATAACCAGGTATTTTTATAAGGAAATAAACTTGGTTAGAAGGGATGGGGAATTCGGGGGTCAGTAATTGATGAGCATGCGGATGTAAGTGAGATGAGTACTGGAAGTTTAACGGTCCAAATGTGCATCATTGCTCAAAGAATGATCAATAAATCTTGGTGTTTCATCATAAATTGGCATGTCTTAAAACTACAAATCAAATTCCTCAAGAGTTTCTCGTCTCTTGAAAAAACAGGGGATCAGGACTAAAAGCAAACACACATGCCAAATCCTGCCTTAAACTTCCTCCTCTAAACTCCATCTCCCAATTATTAACAAACAGGAATAGTCCATTAGACCAGTACTAAACTCTATCTTTTATTATATACCAAATGTGATCCCAAAAGACAGACAGTACTTCTATCATGTTGAGTCTTGACACACTTTTTCGTATTGTAATATACAAAAAAAGGAGCATGATTCAAAGTTTACAACACCATTCCAAGACCCAAATCCAAGATGAATTAAAACGAATGACACTGGATGGATGATTCGACCGTTCATATGTTGTTTGGCCTTCAGCCTTGTAAACCAAGGAAACTAACCTAACAAAGCATTAGTAGGATATAAGATACACACCATATAGGTATTTGAAGGGTATATCAGTGACATCACGTGTTCACTTTCCTCTTTCAAGTTGGCCAAATTACTGTCAATCTCAACAAGACGCCATCTGCAAATAAGACAGTAAAAACATATCATAGTGAACACTTCATTTAGTATTAGTCTCATACTCTGATACAAATTTCTTTTACATGGCCAGACCAATGCATGAGCATAATATTGGCTAGCATGGTAAAAAAATGCAGGAGAAAAAAAGTTAATCGATAAGTGAACGATGCATCACAAGGAGACAGTATCAATCACTCCAATTAAAGCAACAGAACATTTACAGTGAATGATGAGCATGAACGAGGAACTAAGAAAGCACAGCCATAAAATAATGCAGGAAGCAGATGACAGATTATGCACATTAGAGTATATTGATCATCTGATGGATAGAAGGCTTGCGAAGTAAACATCATAAGGTTCATCGTGTATGAGGAATTCATTAGGCTATAACACAAGTGCTAGATTTTGAGTCCAGAATTCATTTTGCACAGAAACATGATAGAAGTATTGTCTGTCCTTTGATGTGTGCAAACCAGCATCACTACAAAATCATCTATGTTCCGCACCAGATACAAGCCGTAAAGGCAAAGAACATCGAAAGTTCAGGTCAAATCACCTCCGCAGAGGGGAGATTCTCTGAAGCTCCTTCAGTCCTGCCAGTGAAGAAACCCTATCTGGAGCTAGCTGCCCATCAAAACTGACATTCAGCAAATCAATTGTCCCTGCTCAAAATCTTTAGTTAGTTTTTCTCAAAAACCAAAGTTTGTGGTGTATTATGAAGCAGCTAACTTCCTTGCTATTATGTTATAAAAAGAAGATAGTGATGAATAAAATGCAGTAGCAACACACTTGAACATACATTTGGAATCAAGGCATTGGTCCAGTAATGCTGCAAGTATCATGGAGTCCAAGCCACCAGAGAAAAGGATTGCTATTGGGGCCAACTCCGCTTCCTTGAGTTTATTCAGATCACCCTGTCCACATGCAAGGACTCTGTAAAGTTGGCCTGATAGACTAGTAACAGAAAATGCAACATGAAAAACGTACAAGCATTTTCCTTCCAACAAAGAAGATAGAACCATTTCAATGAAGGTCTCAAATCATTATTAGGCTGCTGGAGTTGTAAAAAAAAGAAGGCAATATTACGAATCCGTTGGTTACTCACCTGATACAGTATGTTCACATTGGTTCGCAGCATTACAGATTCCCTTAGTGCAATTAATACTCTATGTGCTGAAACATGATAGACAAGTATCAGCATTAGCAACTTCGTAAAGTTAAATTATCTCGGGTAATTTTAGCAAACATCTGATGCACCTGACTGTATACCTGGAGATAAGCAAATATCTGATGGGAGATCTCTTTTCTCAAACCCATTACTTGTACTGTCTTCAGCTTCTCTAGAGTTTCTGAAACACGAAGACAAGTGATGGTTCCCTTTGTCAACAGAACCCATGGCCGAAATCAAGCCATCCACGGTAGGAACTGTCGATTTTCTCTCCCATCGTATTAATGTATGCAACGAAGAATCCGTCCAATCATGTTTTCTAACTTCGACGACACATCCTTCCCTCGTACATGCGGCATTATTATCAAGGTCTTTCAGGTGAATGCTGTATATCCCACAAGGAAGCTCTTCCCAGTAGCTAACTTTGGTATGGTCAGAAAAATCAGGGTCTGCTCCTGACTCCAAACCATTTACTTCTGTTGCTGCAGGAGTGAAGAAGAGTATATATGAGAATGGACATGCACAGTTAGATATGAGTTACAACATTGAAAGCATGTACAAATTCAGAAACATCAGGGATCAGGCACAACATCACAGTTTATTTTCGGTTCAGGAATGTTTTCACCTTTTGAAAAGATGATGAACAAACCATTGATAAGATACTAAGATAGATACATGAAATCACGCTTATCTTACCAGACTTATTCCTTGAAAATGAAGGGGGTGATACTGATGATAATATAAAGCGTGAATCATCAGGAGTGGGCCAATGTACCAACAGGCTTCTTCTCCCAAATGCATCCCGGCCAAACCACAATGTTTTTGAGTCTGTCTGGACGTTCAATGTGGCATTGATGTTAGGAAACAGAGTCTACAATGAAATGAAAACAAGCCAAACATCAATTACCTGCCTGCCAGTATATCAAAGCCCATGGTCCTTTAATAGTGGAGAGGACTTGTGGAACTGATTTCCCTATGCTCTCACGGCAAGGGTATGCTTCATCTCTATCAGCAACATGGAGGTCACAGCAACAGCAAGATTCCAGTGAAGACAAGAGTGATTGTGTGTCATTCTGATCATTGGCAATGTTAATTCCTCCATATATCTCACCTTACAATGAAAATAACAAGAGCAGTGTGAATTTCATGTAACATAATCACTCCGGTCCTTAGATACTTGGATTAAAGGAAAGCAAGAATAATATGCCATTGATACATCGATGTGTGATTTTAACTGAATCATCAGAAGCATTTCCTGTGTACTGAGGTCAGATATATGTGCATCATGCAAAAGGGATTACACTTGCTGTTGGATGCAAGTCTGATCAACAAATCATTTAAGAAACACAATCAACTAAATATGTAACTGAATATGGTGGAACTTGCTATAAGCACTACCAAAAATGTGGATGTCCCGGTATACAACAGCATATATGAAGCATATCAGAAGACATCGATTTGTGAAGAAAAAAATAGAAAAACAATACAGTCTTTTTAGTTTAACAGCATTACCATTATACACTAGAACACTTCCTGATTGCGCCACCAGTGGTTGCGAAACCGGCTCAGCTCCCCTGAGCTGCAGTGTCGCGCCAATGAAGCACAGCTCCGTGGCACCAACACCAACCCCGTCTCCACCGTCACAATCTACACCATCTGCAACACACAGCAGTCGTCATAAGGAATGGCCAAAGCGACCAAAACTCCAAAGCATTACAAAACATTAGTGAGGGAACCGCCACCTGTAGGACCTACGATGGTGCCGTCCGCCGCGCAAAGGTGGAGCCTATGGCATCCAAGGCTGTCCGGGCCTCGCCGCCGCAGGGCCTCCTCGAGCTCACCCACGGACACGCCCTTCCCCTGCACTCACATGTACAGCTTGGCTCGATTAGGGTTTAGGGTCTGGGAAACCACGACGGGGAGCGGTTTAACTCTGCTTTGGTAGGTTGTAACGGATGCTAGTGACAGTACCTCGTCTGAGAGCGGTGTTCCGGATGCAGCGGCGGCGGCGGCGGCGGTGGAGGGGGCGACGACTAGGCAGTCGCCAGATACGACGAGGGCTATGCCGCACATCGCTGACTTCGGGACCCGCTTGCCAGTGGGGCGCAGTCGCACGCTCCGGCGCCGTGCATAACCCTTTTTTTTTCTTTTTGATTGAGAAGCGGCGACGTGCATAACCGGTTTTGCAGCACGAGCCCTTGGGCTTGGTTGGTGGTAAACCTGGGCATACACCGGCCGGGCCGGGCTTTAGAAAGCCCGAATCAAAAATCTCAGGCACGAGCCCGGCACGGCCCGGCCAAAAAATGCAATATACAGGCCCGAGCCCGGCCCGAACGGATTAAAAAGAGGATTTTCGGGCCGGGCCGGGCCCCGCCTCCGTGTAAAATGGTGATTTTCGTAAGCTCGAGCTCGGCCCAAACTATTGCCCGGGCTTGGAAACCAGGCCCGAACTTGGCCCGAACCTAAAGCCCGGTCCGGCTCGGTCCGGGTTTTTCGGGCCAGGTCACCTGGTCGGGCTGGCCATGCCTAGGTTTAGTTGGTGGCTTAGGCCAACTCCAACGCACGACCCAAACGGGCGTTTGTTTTGTCCGGATTTCGTCCGTTTGAAGGTGGGAATAGGGTTTTGTTCGTTCAGATTTGTGTTTGCGTCGGTCGTGCGTCCAACGCGCGGTCGCATCTTCGGCCGCATATTGTCCTCTGTGCATGCAAACATTGAGAACCAAGGTTGTTGGCCGCGGTCGCGGTTCGCACTAGTTCATGTCGGCCGGCAACACAGCCGGCGGCCTACAGAATACTCACCCTACAGTCTCACGTCGGCAACAGAGTCAGCCTTCAAAAAGAACATGTTTGAAGCTGGCAACAAAGCCAGCGGTCGGCACAGGAGCCAGCCATCAAGATGAACAAGTTTTAGACGCCGGCAACAAAGCCAGCAGCCGACACAGGAGCCAACCCTCAAAATGAATGGACGTTGGCCACGGCCCGAGGTCTCACCTAGTTCAGGTCATCGCGGGCGAACATCTCCTTCTGCCGATTCGCGAACCAAGCCTTCCTCTCCGGCGACATGTTGTTCTTGTTCACGCTCATGAAAGCGAGTGCCACCTCTTTAGCTTTGGTGTCCTCCATGGTGGCCTTAATCTCGAGCTTCTTGAGTTGAGCGGCCTCCTCGATGTCAAGCTTCCTCCTCTTCGTTGCCTCCTCATGTCAAGCTTCCTCCTCTCTGCGGCCTCCTCCA
>CBMN010040329.1:0-10477 GCA_000582825.1 Hordeum pubiflorum
TTGCTGGACTACGCCTTACCACAAGGGGCTCCATCACCACCTATGCTTACGCAATGGACACGAACGGGCGCACTATCTTCAGTGCGACTGGGTGAAGCAACTTCCTCGCTGACAAGAATCTCCGAGTTGGACAGGCCGTCTTAGTCACTATCAGGAACACCCCACGCCATGACTTGAGGATGATGATCGTTTTCGACATCCTTTAACTATGCTATATATAGCTAATTTGCTCGTGTTTGCGAGGTTTGTATAATAGGTACTTATTAGCTCTAGTTAGTACTACTTGTGAGATTGACACTTATTATTAACTGGAATGCATTGTTCTATTTGCCTAATTCCTCGTGTGCAATGCTAAATGCTAAATGTTATGTCATGTGATTTTTTTTTGGCCGCACAAAACGTTCCTGGCATGCAATTTACATTGTATGTCGCTAGGTGATCGATTATAGTGGTGGCGTCACCGACGTGGCACGCCATCAGCACATAGAATACCGCTGACGTGGGACACAACACCACCATTATTTTTTAACAATGGCGCCATATTAGTGGCGTCGGGCTACTACGCCAGCATAACCTTTTTCGCTATGCCATAGCTAGTCTTTTCTGCACTAGTGTACAAGCAGCAATCAACATTATCATCGAGGGGATACACGAGGTATGGACGTTTCGTGCTACAAAGTAGGACCACCGTTGCGAGACCCAAAATCCAGACCTGTTTCTAGCGCATGCGTCGGCTGGCATTAGAGCATTCTGTTGCTCAGACAGAGGTCACGTCGTAGCCAGTCTAGGAATCCATGGTCCTCGAAGTTTGGTCAGAAATCAGGCGTTGCTTCCGAATGACATCAGAGGTGTCTAGTGTTAGTCAGAGACAATGCTCCGAAGTTGACGCTGAAACCCTGGATATCCCAAAACTTTCGAGAGACGTTATGGAGGTGCTCTCCAAGTCTCAACGGGCAGGTTTCAAGTGGGCTATAAAAGGCCAACTTCATCTTCCCCAAGTATCATTTCCCCCATTGTTTGAGTTAAGCTTTCTCTCTCATTTGCTTCATTTATCAAAATCGTAAAAGCTCAAAAACCTTCAAAACCCTTTCTTGAATCATTCTAGTCCTTTGAGGGGAAAGAGAGGAGCCCCCGACATATCTTTCCACTAACGAATTTGGGTTTCCTTTGAGTCATCGAGGATTTGTTACTCTTGGAGGTTGGAGCCTCCTAGGTGATAGGATACGGGAGAGCAGTGGCGGAGGACCCAATAGGGAGAGGGTTGGCGGACACCCTACCTTGATGTGTCCGGTGAGGGTAGGTTGCAAGGTGGCGCATCAGTGCGATGACATGGCCAGTGTCGAGTGACCAAAGCCCGCCCTACCTCAACTTTGTCCTCCACCACTACCGTAGAGGAATCAACTTATGATTGACCCCATGATTTGTAAAGGTTTAGAGGCCGTCTGAGGGTCTACCACCAGTGGTCGAAAATCACCTTCTTGGTGATATCTCAAGAAGAACAGTGTGAGTATTCGTTGTGTCGCTGTGGCTTCGTGATAACACCCACCCCTCTAACAGTGACTAGTTCTTCCTCGAAGGAAGTGAAATAAACTTTTGGTACATTCGATCACATGCGAAAAAATACCATTACACGCTAAATCCATTTTCATCACACCAAAATATATAACCCTTGAGAATCGTCATTAGCCTCACTAACTATGTTGTCATTTGACGAAGGCGACCCCCCGAAAGATCAACTCGACGACACGGCAAGCACACCGCCTCAAACGGTATGCAAAGGAGGCGCCGCTAAAAAAAGTGTGCCAGGCGTGGCGACATACATGTAGGGGGCGGGCAAGGCCTGTGGTGCGAGGCGGCGGCGTCGTCGCCATCCATCCAGACGACATCCTAGTCGAACCAATACAATCCTCCCTACTTATACACCGCACAATAGCTTGACATGCAATTCCCAGCATCCACCACCGGACACATGCCTTATTGCGTCGATGTCAATGTTGCACAACTCCTTTTCTACAAGTCTGCATCGCTGCAGCTTGTCTTGTCACAGACGTCGGTCGTGGAGTAGCTCGGTGCCCATTCTCTGTTGCCGGTATGTCTCAACCGGGTCAGTTGGCATACAACGACGCAGATAGGAAGACGCTGGAGATGGCCCACAGTGAAGGGGGTGACAGAGGCTTGTACGAGGATGGGCAGGTGGATGACTCAAGTCGGAGGTGCAAGCCATCAACCAGAAACGTACACAAACTATCGGGTTGAGATACTTTTATGATCGGGCATGTAAAAACTGTAAACATCGGCCTTTTTTTGGTTGTGACCGAGCGCTATGCATCTGAATTTCATAATGGTCGGATCTAGACCGATGTTTAGGGAATGCGACTGGATGTCGGCTCCCGCATACATGTCGCCCGGGCTGTTTCGGACCAGTCCGCAGATGGATACCCTGTCCAATTTAAGGGTCGGTGTTGGACATGTCCTAAGCTAGAGCCTAGTAGTTTCCGACCAGTTTACGGACGGATACCGTTTTCGATTTGAGGGTTGACGTTGGAGATGTCCTGAGTAATAGTTTCTTCATCCGTCCCATAAATACACAGGGTTAATTCCCAAACCACCACCCTTGTGATGTTTACTAATTGAGCTCTTATAGTTGCCACTTCGGATGTCAATTAAAATTAGTAAAATTGCATCAGAGCCGCACGAGCTAATTAATGCTAACTAAATCAGTAGTAATACCCTAGCATTGTCCAGCTTTTAAACCGAGGGTACCGACACGATGAACTTGATTACTTCCCCGAAGTAGCGTCGGGCATCTGCAGACCATTAACCGATCACCACGTACGCTTGCACTTGCTGCAGTGATGGTTGCCCTTCACCATCGCCGAGCCGCACAGGTAGCAGAACCGGTGACCGCACCTGCAAAATCCCAGGAAACAATAGCCTCCCGTCATGCACATGAAAATAATTGTTGGTGCAAAGGAGATTCCAGCTAGTGAAGCTAACACAGCACCTGCAGACAATGTACACGCAGCCCTCCGCCCTCTCGACGTACATCTTGCACTTGGCGCACCTCCGCCACTTGCTCTCCTGCGCGACCTTCCTCAGCAGCAGGTCCTCCCGCCCGCGCTCGTCCTCGCCGAGCCGCTGGAACTCGGCGCAGTCCACGCAGCCGTGCCATGGCACCTTGCACTGGGCGCAGAACATGCGGGAGCAGTGGGGGCACTCCACGTCCGTTATCACCGCGTCCCCGTCCTGGTGGTCGTCCACCAGCAGCGCCGAGCAGTCGCTGAAGGGGCAGTAGAACTTGATCCCCTCGAGCGCCATGTCGCAGAGCGCGGCGCCCCACCGCTGGAACAGCGGCGTCGGGATCACGTCCCGGCACGCCTCCGGCTGCAGCGTGCCGTTCTTGCAGCCCGGGTCGGGGCACCTGATGGGCAGCACGTTCTCTTCCACCTTCGCCGCAATGTACTGCCTCACGCAGCTGACGCAGAACGCGTGCGTGCACTCGTCCACCGGGAAGCATTCTATGGAAGGCACTTCCTCCATGCAGATGGTGCAGTAGAAGTCGTTGGCAATTGCTGTGCCGCTGGAACATTGGCCGAGCTTTTGCAGCACGTCGTTGCATGGTTGCTTGCCTTTGTCTATCACTCTGATTGATGACAAGCTGCCAGCATCGCCATCATTGTCCATATTGATCACCTGTGGTGTGTCTGGCTTCGACAGAGAATCGCAAGAAGAAATCGGACACTTGGGCATCTCGGTGGCCATAGTCTCGGTTGTGTATCTGGCGAAGCAGGTGATGCAGATGATATGATCACAGTTTTCGGGTTTCCACGATGCTTCCAGCGATACGATCATCAGCCTGCAAACCGCACACATCATCGTGCCGCTGCCGGAACATTGGCCGAGTTCTTCCAGCCCATTATAGGGTCGTTTCTTCCCTTTGCCATCATCGATTTCCTTGATTGCGATCAGACTGCCATCATCGTCTATTTCAATAACTTCATGCATCTCTGGCTCAACGTGATATTTGCAAGAAGCAACCGGGCACTTTGGCATCTCTGTGGCCACTGTCTCTGTTGTGTATTTGGCGAAGCAGTCAATACAGATGACATGATCACAATTTTCAGGTTTCCATGATGCTTCCAGTGATACTGTCATCAGTCTGCAAACCGCACATGCCATTGTCGCAGACTGAGCCGAGAGTCGGAGGACCTCCTCAAGCTGCTCAGCCTCGGCTGCAGCAAAATCATCATCCATCCTGCAGGAGCTCATGCAGATTCGTGGTGACTTGGTGTTCAAATGAATAAGGAAAGCGGGCTAACAGGAAAATATCAAACATCCAACATTGTTGTTAAGCCAGTGATATGCAATAAATAAGAAAAACACATCCATATTCTTATTACCACTACAGATTGAGGAGCAGCAGTAGCAATCAAGTAACTCAAATCATCAGCCATTCATCATGATTTTCTTAATCAAATGAATATGAAATACGTGAGATAGAACATTCAAAGTAAACTCCATCATGGGTCGTGTATTCATTACGATTGATAAACATAAATAAAAATCTTACTACATTACATTGCACAAGATTTTATAGCTGAAATCTCGATTTCAATCTAGTCGAACCATATTACCGTTGGATTTTTCAGTTGCTGATTAGGTATTGTTAAATGTGATGATACCTATAACTTTGGGTTAATCATGACATTTTCTTAGAAAACGGAAGTGATTGGATTACCCAAACTCCAGAATGTTGCCCTTCTTTCAAATATGCTCGCTCTAAGCAATGTTATATTTGGTTCTTCTAGCGCAACCGGGCATGCAGAGTAACCCCTCGCAAGCATATCATCGGACTTTTGGTGTGCACGTGATGACTCCTACGTTGAATATGCCTCTACACTTGATAAGGCCTATTATCTACTAGAATCTTATAAATTTGGGTTGATGGTGGGTTTTCAATCTCGCTCTTTCATCGAGGAGCCACCAGACGCCCTTCGGCTTTAAAACTCTACTACCTTACAGATTTGGGTTGGTGATGGTGGTGGTGAGTTCACTGCCCCACTCTATCCCAATCTCGCTCATTCATGTATGACCCACCCGACGCTCTTCGGTTTTTCTAATAAAAACTCACAAGCAAAACAGTCGTAAGTAAAAGCGATTGTGGAGTCTCAGACCACGAACCTACCACTACACACAACTTGGTCAAACTAGCAAGCAAAGCCACTCTCATGTTTTGACTGGGAAAATATTATACGAGTACACGGTAGCACGTTTTTTTTTACCGCGACGCGAACTAGACAGTCAATCTGCCAATCGATTTTTTCCTACCCGCCCCCTAAACCCGAACCGCCAATGTCCTAACTTTCAAATCCAAAATTCAGACATGGCTTGGGCGATTGGTTGAACAAGTGCATGGTTATGGTGTGGTATTACTTCCTATGATCAGTATGTCTCAACAAGTGTATTGATTGTTGTATACCACTAATCCAACACAACCGCAATCAGATTTGCCGCTCCGCACCAACGCAGGCATCATGATAGTGCATTTGGAAAGACTTGACCACATTGCACGGGATTTTAGAGACCGCCATCTCAGTTTGGCTAAACCAAACGTCCGCGACATTTCTCGTTGCTAAACGGTGTGAAACTTGGCCACACGCCGGCATTTGTTTTGAAAACACGGGTAAAGTCCACAGAAATACCCCTCATTCAAATGCATAGGATCTACACTACTACTACTCTACGCAAGACAAACATACTGATTCTCGCAACACAACCGGGTGTGCAACGCAGGCCGACCCCTTGCAAGCATATCGCCGGACACGTGGTGTGCACGCACCGACCCCGACGAAGAGCACGCCCTAAAAGTGACACAATGGCTAGCGCCGACCACATTTTGACAGACTGGGACTGCTGGTGGAGAGGCAATCGAATCCAGCAGCTTCAGTAATAACAATCGTGAAGAGCGCAGGGAGGTACGGATGCTACCTGTGGCCGGCCGGCCGGCGACCTTGCTCTTCAGGCGCGGGAACCGGAAAAGGCACCGGCGCGTGCTCCCGCCAAGTGGTCGGGAATCGAATCGCCTACGCCGCCGGCAGGAAGACGAGCTCCGGAGAATGCAGGCAGTAGCTAGGGCCGGCGGCGGGAGGAGGGAGAGGAGGAGAAGCGGGAGCCCGTCGCCCGCTCGCTCGGTGGGTATCGTATCGGGGAAGAAGCGTGCCGATTGACGAGGCGGTTCGAAGCGGACGGGCCTCGCTTCCGAGAGAGGCTATTGAACGCGTTCATTTACGTCATCGGAAGTCGAGCCGTCTCCCTGGTTGCGTCGGGCGACCGAGACCGGTGAGGCGCGACCTCGGTCGGACCCCATTAACTCGGGCTCGACCCACCGAGTCAAAGACGCGTCTGACCCATGTCGTTTCAAGTGTCCTTCGTCAGCAAGCAACCAGCCGAGAGCCTGCTCTGTGCTCTCTGCACTCGTCTCTGCACAAGCACGCTAGGAAATAAAGGAGATCATAAATGTAACATCTTCCAAAATCTCTCTAATATTTTTCAAATCTGAGGATGCATTGTGGGGTACAATGGTTTGATGCGATGATCTTATAGTCATATAGCGAAAAGATCTCTTTTCATTTGGGGGAAGAAGTTAATAGCGTTGATAATTTTTTGGAGAAAGAACCGGGTAAAATTGGAGTGTTTTGAAGACTACACATACGGCCAAGACGACTCTACTAGAGTTGCTCCAAAATAATACAGTAGAACAATTCCATAAGACCGTTGTTAAACTGGAATTTGTAAATGCACAATTTGCTTAAAGCTGAAGTTCTCCGTTCGCAAAATTAGGCCTCTACGGAGGAGGACTGTAAATGGTTTGGTGTTTTTTTGGGGGGTTATTAATAATGATTCGATGTTGATGCAAGCAAGTAATGTTGCAATCATCTTTGGTGGGAGCTGAAGTCACAGGGTCAATACAACTGACCGATCTTCAGCAGAGCCCAGAGCACACCGGCTGGATCCGGCCGCCTGTCACGTCCCGATCTAGAGGAGGGGAGGAGAGATCAGCGATGAACTTGGGGGCGAGGAAAGGAGCTGAGTAGGTGAGAAGATAGACTTGCGAGAGGGGGAAGGAGTTCATGCTTTTCTCATTTTCTGCCGTCTCCTCCATACACACACGTACAAGTAGCCATCGATGGGCGGAACACACACGCACTCTCCTGACAGTGGGCCACGCCCAACACACAACGCACACTCACTCTCCTGACCGGTGGGCCATGCCCAACACATGCGACTTGGAGGTTGCGAGTTCAGCGTTCTGAACCTGAACCTGCACTTGCATTTTCGGTCCGATGTAGCTTGGTATACAGGCGTGACATTTGCCCCCTCTTCAGCGGCAGCGTCTTCGTCTTCCCACAGACGCGCGTCGGGGTAGCGCTGCTTGAGGACGTAGTAATCTTCCCAGGTGGCAGCCGATGGCGGCATGGAGTCCCACTGCACTTGAATTTGGACAACGGGGGTGGCGCCCTTCTTCATCATGCGGCGGTCGAGGATGGCCACCGGAACACGCTCGACGGCGATGAGGTTAGGTACCTTTGGCAGCTCGGAGAAGACAGGCGTGTAATCCGGAATGAATGGCTTGAGTTGGGAGACATGGAATACCGGGTGAATGCGGCTGTCTGGCGGCAGCTGCAGGCGGTACGCCAAGGTGTCGATGCGCTCTGTAATGGGGAACGACCCGAAGAACTTGTACGCCAGCTTGCGACACGGGCGATTGGCGATGGAGGATTGCGCGTACGGCTGCAGCTTGAGGAGGACTTGTTCGCCGATGTCGAAGGCGCGCTCCGCTCGGTGCCGATTGGCCTGCTTCTTGAATCGCTCCTGCGCGCGCAGTAGCTCCGTGTGCGCCGCCCAGTCCAGCTCGCCGGTGGGCGCATCCGCGGGCAGGGCGTCGCTGAATGTAGGCAAGCCCCCCAGATTGGGCTCGCGGTCGTACAACGCCTTGAACGGAGAGAAATTGAGCGACGCATGATGGGTGGAGTTGTACCAGAATTCCGCCGCGGAAAGCCAGTGGCGCCACTGCTTGGGAGTATCATGGACGGCGCACCGGAGATACATCTCCAAGCATTGGTTGACGCGCTCCGTCTGGCTGTCAGTCTGCGGGTGGTATGTCGTGGAGTAGAGCAGCTCGGTGCCGATGGTGGTGAGAATTTCCCTCCACATGGCGCTGGTGCAGACCTTGTCACGATCCGATACGATGGAGTGTGGCACGCCGTGGAGCTTGATGATATTCTCCCAGAAGGTGCGGGCGACCTGAGCGGCGTTGAAGGGGTGTCGCAGAGGCACGAAGTGGGCGTACTTGGTGAGCCGGTCGACGACGACCATGATCGCGTCGTAGCCGTCGGACTTGGGAAGACCTTCGACGAAATCCATTGTGAGGTCGTGCCATGGCTCCTGTGGAATTGGCAGAGGCAGGAGGCGGCCCGCAGGGTGCGTCTGCTCGTGCTTCGCGTACTAACAAATGGTGTACTGTCTGACGAAATCCTCAACGACGCACTTGAGGCCTGGCCAGGCGAAGAGCTTGCGCACCCGGTGGTAGGTTGCGGTGGCCCCCGACTGCGCTGTGATGCAGCGCGGCTATGCGCTTCATTTGGAGCGCGGTATTGGCGCCGATCCAGAGCCGACCACGCTGCCTGATGATGCCTTGTTGCAGAGTGCGTCCTTGTTCGTCCGTGTCACAGAGAGCCAGCTTGGTGAGGAGCTCTTGTGCGTCCGCATCTGTTTTGTACGAGTTGGCAACTTCGTGGAGCCTTTGCGGCTGGCAGACAGACAGCGCATCCAGGGACAACAAGTGCCCCACCCTGGAGAGCGCGTCGGCGACGCCGTCGGCGCCCTTTTTGTAGCGGAACGTGAACTACAAGCCCACCATTTTGGACATGGCCTTGCGCTGGAGATTCGTAGCGAGTTGCTGGTCGCCCAAGGAACAGAGGCTCTTGTAGTCGGTGACGATTTCGAAGGGCGCGTGCTGCAGGTACGGGCGCCACTTGTCGATCGGCATCATCACGGGGAGGAACTCCTTCTCGTAGGCGGAGAGCTTCTGGTTATGCACGCCGAGCGCCTTGCTTAGGTAGGCAACGGGGTGGCCGTCCTGGACCAGCACGGCTCCCACGCCGGTGTCGCACGCATCCGTCTCGATGGCGAAAGGGCGTTTGAAGTCTGGGAGTGCGAGCACAGGCGTGCTCACCATGGCCTGCTTGAGCATCTCGAACGCGTCTTGCGCCTTGTCGTCCCAATGGAAGCCTTTCTTCGTGAGTAGTCGTGTCAGGGGCTTCGTGATAATGCCGTATTGTGGCACAAACTTGCGATAGTAGCCCGTGAGGCCAAGGAAGCTGTGGATCTCCGTGGGAGTGGTGGGCACCGGCCACGCATTCATGGCGCTTGTCTTGCTTGCATCCGTGGCCACGCCCTCCTTTGATATGACGTGTCCCAGGTACTCGATCTGCGTCTGCGCGAACGAGCACTTGGAGGCTTTGGCGTAGAGCTTATGTTCTTGGAGGAGGTCGAGGACGGCGCGCATATGTTCTTCATGTTCCTGTGAGCTGACAGCCAGTCGATGCCGAGGACGCCGTCGTATGTGTTGAGGGGCAGCACTCATAGATCCGTCTGAAATGTATGGCCCGGTATCTTCCACTCCAAGTTGCAGACGATCTGTTTGCAGTGCAGCCGCTGCCCATTGGCAACGCGCACGGAAACTGGCGGCAGGGCTTCAGTTGGAATAGCCAATCGGGCGGCAAAGGTCTCGCTGATGAAACTGTGTGTACTTCCTAAATCAACCAACAGCGGCATGATCTGATCCCCCACTTGAGCACGTAGGCAGATCGTGGATGGAGTGTCTTCGCCGGAGATGGCGTGATGAGACAGCGAACAACATTCAGGTTCTTGTGCCCCTGGAGCATCCAGCAGTTGCAGCGCATGGACAGTGTCGTCAGACAGGATTTCGCCGAATTCGCCCACCTCGATCATAAGGATTTGGCCGGTGCATTTGCACTCATGTTCCCTAGTGTACTTGTCCCCGCAGCGAAAATAGACCATTGGCTCGTCAAAATTCCCGGAGCTATCGCTCGCGGGCGTAATCGTCGGCTCCTGGTCGTGGAAGAGCCGTCGGACGCACGGGAACAGTGGCCGTGGGAAGTGTACTCGGTGGTGGTCGCCCCACCGGGGTGATGCGGTGGCGCGGGGCACGCTGCTTCTCGAGTTCTTCCTACTGGATACGTCCAAACACCGCGGCACGAGTGATACTTGTTGGTGACTGAAGACGCACGCCCAAGCGGAGTTCATCCTTGAGGCCGAGGAGGAACTAGGAGATGAAAAACTTGGGACTGATTGATGGATCCAGAGCTAGGAGGTGGTACATTGCTGCTTCGAACTGCTGCCTGTTGATGACCCACAAGTATAGGGGATCTATCGTAGTCCTTTCTATAAGTAA
>CBMN010040330.1:0-14422 GCA_000582825.1 Hordeum pubiflorum
TTGGTGGAGGCCAACTGCTCCTCGTGGCGGCGCGTGAAGTAGGCCGTCCAGAGCGGCGTGTTGTCGGGGGCGTACCTCTCCTGGTGGCGCACCTCCTCCGATAGGGACGCCCGGATGCGCGCGATCTCGCCGCGGCGCTCCGAGGCGGATGGCGGAGGGGGCATGGGGACGCTGCCGGCGCTCAAGCTCCAGGCGCCACTCACGCGCATGTCTGGCGGCGCCGGGTAGTTGGCCTCGTGGAGGGCGTAGCTTTCCCACTCGTGGAACGAACGGCGGCCGAAGCCATTCGCCGCCGCTCCGTCGCCAGGGGACCTCTTGGCCATCGGGGAAGCTTGTTTCGTCGGCTTGGGGTTCTCCGACGAGTAAGCGAGAAGAAGGGGCGGGAGAGGGGCGAAGGTGGCGAGGCTCGGCTTTTATAGCCAGGGGAGGGCGGGAAGAGGTGCGAACGCGTGACGGGAACGGCGGACGTGCGGCGGCTCGCCATTACTCCGCCACCTGTCCTTGGAATCCGCGGCATTGAACCGGCATAGGAGCCAAGGCGTCGAGGAGGACGAAGGTTCTCGGGGGCGCCCGCTCTCGCTGACTCGGCGGGTCCACGCGGGGAGAATTTAGCGCGTACTGTTTTCGCGCCTAAATTCTTTCGCCCGGCGCCCCAGGCGCCCCCGGCGCGCTGGGCTCGGCCTGGGTCCGTCGGCTCCAATTTCTGCCCAAACCGGCGGAAATCGAGGTCCTGAACGCGACTGGGCCATTTTTTTAGCGCCGGCGACAAAAAACGGGCCTGAGGGGCGTGTTGGGGACGCGTCTGGAGATGCTCTAAGAAGGTATTGCTGCCGAATGCAAGACTGTTTCTTACCCGGTGCCATGGACTGCATCATCTCTGAGATGCCAATCCCTCCACAACAAGAGTAAGATTTCTGCCCTCATTTCGCCCGGACAGGTGTCAAGGAGAACCTGCAACCACTCAGCCCGTGTATATCTGAACTTTGACTCACTTGGCAACGTCCAAACCTCTCTCATGGACTGTCTCAAAGCTTTACTTTAGGTGCAGCCTACAACCGCATGGAACTCGTTCTCTTCTCCCGTACCGCAAATTGTGACAGGTACTATCATGTCTTTCTGTGACTTTTTCCGTAATTTGTGCTGCTTCCTTGTCAAAAGTACAATTGAGATGAATATGGCCATGTGCTATGTTTTATTCACATACTTCCAAGTATGGTACCTGTCTCCCATTTATAGCAGAGAATAGTATTCTCTTTATAAGCTTTGACTCAGTCAAAATCCTAAGATGTATTGAGTCTTTGGATTAAAATTGATCATTGTCAATTGTCACCCATGTATTGGCAATGGTAAGGTGTGAGATTTATGGGGAGTACTTTCCCCTGAGACCAACATGAATATTGAACCATGAGGTTTGGAGAACAACAAACCAGGGTATAAATAAAGGCATATAAAACAAATAAGCAACTAAATATTGTCCTATATAATGTTACTTGGAAAGGGTCGTTTCTTCCAGGAGTAGTACAAAGCTGTATTTTTAATGTAGACAGTATGCCGATATACTGTTTCCATCCATAGTGTTGTCTTGTCTTGTTACATGATAATATTGATTCTTGTGAACCCTTTGCTGGCTTCCCGTGTGGCTATTATATATGTAGATAGATGGTAATCTGATCAAAAGTGCTTCCTTTGTGCAGGGAACCGGCAAAAGATTTTTGTGGTTTCTGATACTGCTTCGGAATCATTATATGGTGCTTGTGGGTCCATGTATATACCAGACATGGTATGTTTCCTTGCTCGAGAGATGTGTATACGCTAATTTCTTGTATGTATTTCCTCATGAAAAATGATACTATTGTAATTTCCGTTGTCAGGTTTTGTAGTGTTCTTTTTTTATTTGACAAAGGAACCCGACTAAGTATTTGAGACAATCTCGCAAGCATTGTTGTCTTCTGTTGATCGTGATTGCCTGAGTGGTTGGGGGAGGTTATGTTCTTATCGTGTAAGTTTCACGCATCTCTCAACTCTTCACCCTCCGTTCCATAATGCAGTATACCAAAATGTGATGATCTCCCTGCTGACCGACTGGCTGCTGATGCAATTTGTTAATTGTTTGGGCAATATTAAGTTGCAGTCGACTATCTGCTTTCAGGTTCTTCTTCTATTGCGAGTGATGTGGCCGGTGATTTTTATGGTGTCAGTCAAGAAGCCGAGAACCTCACCCACATTTCTCTGATGGCAACTGATGCGATCCGGACCATAAGCATCTATCCATATGATGCGGATTCTGGCTGCTCTGTGAGTATAACGAGTTCCTTGGTTACTGCCCATCTGATTATGCCGAGGAGGACGACTGCAGTGCAAGCTGCTTCGATGATGAAGACTTCCTCTACGATGAAAATGTTTAATCATTCAGCCACAAGACGAAACTGAGGCCCTTTTGGTTTATCAGCAAGCTTTGCCCAAGCATCGTACTTGGGTTGAATGCCTCTACGAGGGTGTTCTGAATTAGTGCAGTGCGCATCTGTCCATCCTTATTGTATATTATCTGTAATTAGTATACTATACTGTATGAACCAGTGTATCTATTCTGCTTTTTCTGCTTGACTGTAAGGCCAGTTATGTGTTTCTCTTGCAAAGTTGCAGTCTGTCCTTCACATCATGTGTCATTGAAGTGTTGGATCCAGTTTTTTTTTTTTTTTCTTTTTTTCCGGGTACTTGGATCCAGTGTTAGGTAGCTATTCTGCTTCTTGTGCTTGACAATACGGTCAGTTCGTTGTTTCCTTTGCCGTGTTTCTCCTGTGACAATGCAGTAAAAGGTCTTCTATGCCATGAGATTATCTTTAACGTGCACCTTTTATAGTTATATTGTCAAGCATGATCCAAAACAAAGACAGTTTCGAATCTGGGAAAAAAGGAGATGCGGCTAAACATGCTAAGCTTGGCACACAACACACACGTATAGGCACAAGCGTTAGGACCCGGTACCGCGCGCCAAGGCGCGCTGCTGGTCTAGTACCTATGGATGTTGCCAACGTTTCTCATTGTAATCGACTTGATTTTGAATGAAGTTAATTCAGATGATGTAATTCCCTTACCTTAGTGGATCCATGTCAATGAATATGTTAATTAAATGTAGTAAACACCATTGCCGTCAAGTATTGATTTTCTATGCAGTGTGAGATGAAACTGGTCTGGCATATATACCAATTGTACTGAATGAAATTTGCAGCAGTTGCAAAATTCAGACAACATATCTGTTCTTCTCCAAGAAAATAGCATATATACCATTTGTACTGAACAAAATTTGCAGAAGTTGCAAACTTCAGACAACATATCTGTTCTTCTCCAAGAAAATAGCATATACACCAATTGTACTGAACGAAATCTACAGCAGTTGCAAAATTCAGACAATATATCTGTTCTTCTCCAGGAAAATAGCATACACACCAATTGTACTGAATGAAACATGTTTTTTGGCGCCTTCTTGATGCAACAAATAAACTCTGCATTCTTGAGGTGTAAACTTTTCTAGACGAAGCACACGTATCTGAGGATCTGTTGCAGAAAATAGCAGTCATCTTGGTGGGATCGTGTGCTTGCATACACGATACATCAGATCCAATGCTTGCATACAACAGACTGAAAACATAGTAGGAAGATATCTGGTGCTACTTCCATACATCAGATCCAATGCTTTTACATAGAACAGCCCCTTGCATTAATTGATCAATTGTGATCATAATGCACACTAATTAGTGGCCAAACTAAGAATCTCACTCGCACTACTGAAAAACACTGCCGACTCTGCTTTGCTCAGCTAAGCCGCACTAGCACGGCAGAGTGCAGACTCTGCTTCATCTGGTTTGCTTCCTCTGATGTAAGACTACCAACAAGGCTGCAATGCTGATGATTTCTTCCTCTCCTTCGATCACTTGAGCACTCATCCATGGATTTCCATCGCTTGAGCATAGTCCCTTTGACGAGCCATCTCGATGAGCCGAGCTTGATAACGCCATGCTTGCTTTCTTGCTTGGAGCAGCTCCTCAGGGGACTTGGTCACATCGGAGTAATGAATCCAGGGGTCGTTGAACTGCACGGTGTCGGCCATCTGCTCCACCTTTCGCCGCGCCTCCGCTCGGCTGCGCTCGATGTCACGCCGACGGCTGGCCTCTTCTTCGGAGGCAGAGCGAGCCTTGTCGCGGAGAGCCATGGTGAGGCGAGCTTTCTCGATCAGTTGGCGCATGCTCAGCTGCGGCTTCGATTGCTCCGGAGATTCGGCGACCTGGTTCTTGATCACGGAGGGGTGGAGGCACGTCGGATTCTTCCGATCCTTGCTGCTGCTGGGACACGGAAGCTTGCTGTTGTTCTTGATGTTGGTGGCGACCGCGGCATGGAGCTCGCCCCCGGAGCAGACACCGTGTACGCGCTTCGGCGTCGGTGGCTGCACGTCGCTCACGGACCCGGGACGCTTTGGCCTCTTGGCAGCCGCGGGGTTCGCCATCAGGGCAGGGTTTAGGCGCACGCGGGAGGAGCAGGAGTGCAGGTCGGAGGCGGCGGCGGCGGCGCTACGGCGCGGGAGCAGAGACGGGGGGAGCACCGTGGTGCCGGCCATGGTCGCGGCGGCGGAGTCGCTAGAGCAACGATCCGGCGGCAGGAGGGAGGACGAGGATGCGAGCAAGAAAGATGGATCGGGAATTGCGGAGACGGGGCGAGCAAGAAAGAAGAGACGCGGCAACCAACAGCATCTGTCTATGGTTTGAATCCGAGTCGAGCTCGAAAGCGCGGTGTGATGACGCTATATCTTTCCAACTTGTTTCAGGAAGAAAACAACGACAGCAACACTTCTACGTCCTGCAACAGAACCGTTTTTGTGGCTTCATCCTCTCGATTTCAGATATGATGAAAGGAGGTCAGAGCTAATCTCTCGATATTTCAGTGCGTCGAAATGCCAACTCCTCGTTGCAGGCTTTGGTGTGTCTGGCCTTGTGAATTTAAAGTGTATTCCTCACAGATTCGTTCATTTAGAGAAAATGGCTGTAAATTACAACACATTTTAACATGGATTCCACAAAAGAGTTTTTTGCTTCGGGGCATAACACAGCGACGTGATCTATCCCATTGTATTTGTAGGCTTTCAGAGCTTGAGCGTGAGTGCAATTTTAGTCCTTCCTATTACTGACCCGGGAAAAAAGTTAGTCAGTTCTTGTGAACAACAAGGAAAGGCACTACCGGATAATACCCTCCTTCTGTTTGCTTCTACAGGAAATCTATATACAACCTGCTATTTAATTATTTCACTCCTCTCTAGCTATAATTCTGAACACGGCGCAATGATCCACCCCCTATTCTAAGCCTATACTAGAATCTAAATCTAGCGGGTGGCATGTATGTTTACACACCAAACTTAGAACCTGAGAAGAGCATTGTACCAGCAGATGACGACTTCAACTTCAAAAGAAGCGATCAAAAGAAGAGAGATGGATGAACTTCTGATTAAGGAAGAAATCATGTGGAAGCAGAGATCTTGTTTGGACAAAATGAAATGGGGGGATAGGAACACATTTTTTTTTTCATAGGAAGGCCAGTTGGAGAGCAAAGAAGAATAAGATTTCTGCAATCAAAAGAAGCTATGGGTCTCTTTCTCATGATTTGGAGGAAATCAAAGGTATCACAAATTCATTTTTTAAGAATCTTTACTCATGTGATTCTGTGGTAAATCCTTCTCATATTATTTCTCTCGTGAAACCGTTGGTGAGCGATGATATGAATGAGGATCTTTGTAAGGATTTTTCTGAACAAGAAATTAGCGATGCCCTCTTTCAAATAGGGCCGTTAAAGGCCCCGGGGCCAGATGGTTTTCCTGTCAGATTTTTTCAGAGGAATTGGGGTTTGCTAAAGGATGATATTGTTCGTGCTGTGCAACAGTTTTTTATTTCAGGATGCATGCCTGAGGGGGTAAATGATACAACCATTGTCCTGATTCCTAAGGTAAAGAATCCTCAGTCGATAAAGGATTTTCGACCGATTAGCCTATGCAATGTCATATATAAAACTATATCAAAGTGCCTTGTTAACAGACTGAGACCTTTGCTGGATGGTATGATTTCTCCTACACAAAGTGCATTTATTCCTGGCAGATTAATTTCTGATAATGCTCTCATCGCTTTTGAATGTATGCATTCTTTAAATACGTTGAAAGATGCCCGGCGTGAATTTTGTGCATATAAGTTGGATCTTGCTAAAGCATATGACCGTGTGGATTGGAAATTCTTGGAAAGTATGCTTCAAGCATATGGCTTTGCCCCATTATGGATCAAGTGGATTATGACTTGTGTGACTATAGTAATTTTTTTTGTCAGATTCAATGGCCAATTGCTAGAATCGTTTCAACCAACTCGTGGCCTTAGGCAAGGGGACCCTCTCTCTCCGTATTTATTCCTTTTTGTGGCTGAAGCATTATCACTATTACTAAATGACGCCTCGGCGAGAGGGGTTATCCAAGATTTCCGGCTAAACAGACATGATCCACGTATATCTCATTTACTTTTTGCTGACGATAGTCTACTGTTTTTTAAAGGAAGTTTGGAGCAAGCTATGAACATAAAAGGTATATTGTCTGCTTATGAGGAGGGAACTGGTCAATTATTAAGTCCGGATAAATGTTCCAGTTTATTTGGCAAAAAATGCTCTTTAGAAGACCAAGTGGCCATTTTGGTTATCCTTAAAATTACTATCGAGGGATTTGAGGACAAATATCTTGGTCTACCTGTGCCGGAAGGTCGTATGAAGGCGGGCAAATTTCAATCAACCAAAGACAAAGCGCTTAAGCGGGTTTCAGACTGGATAGAAAAATATGCTTCTAGCGGAGCGAAGGAAATACAGATCAAGTCTGTCATCCAGGCTATTCCGGTCTATGCCATGTGTATTTTTAAATTTCCTGCTTCTCTTTGTGATGAGATATCCCAGGTTATTAGGAATTTTTGGTGAGACAATGAGGAGAATAGGAAGAGAACTCATTGGTTGGCTTGGGACAATATGACAAAACCAAAAAGTGAAGGGGGTATGGGCTTTCGCGACCTAGGCTTTTTAATCAAGCACTTTTGGCAAAACAAGCTTGGCGATTATTGGTTTTTCCGGACTCTCTATGTGCAAAGGTGATGAAAGCAAAATATTACCCTCATGGACATCTTATTGATACAGTCTTTCCGCAAGCAATGTCCCTCACTTGGCAAGGTATTATGCATGGCCTTGATCTGCTGAAAAGGGGTATAATATGGAGAGTTGTTGATGGTACTAGTATAAATGTCTGGAGAGGGATAATTGGATTCCTAGGAAAGATGGCTTAAAAATTACTGCTAAGAAGAATAGAACGAGGATCAAATGGGTCTCTGAATTATTCAAGAGTGGAACTAGGAGTTGGGATGAAAACCTGATTAGACATATATACTCATGATGCAGATGAAGTTTTAAAGCTGCGTACTCGGAATATGGGTGAGGGAGATCTAATTGCATGGCACCATGAGAAAAGTGGGTTATTCTCGGTGAAAAGTGCGTATAGACTGGCACTGAGTCTCAAGCAATCGAAGGGAGCGACTGAAAATTCTAGTGGTGTCGTGGATGGGGGAAAGGAGGCTCTGGGACATAATTTGGAAGGCGAAAGTTCCCCAGAAAATTAGAATTTTTGCTTGGAGGGTTGCGTCTAATAGTTTGGCGGTTCAAGTAAACAGGGTAAAACACCACCAAACTAAGCTTGGTAAGTGCTCCATCTGTGGTACTGAAGATGAAACTATTTTCCATGCATTGGTAATTTGCCCCAAGGCTCGTGCATTTCGTATGGCTTTGAAGGAAGTTTGGAGTCTACCGGCCAAAGATGTTCTACACTATTCTGGGCCGGACTGGTTTCTTATTTTATTGGATCAACTAAGTTCGCAAATGCGTGGCAAACCCTTTTCATGTTCTGGAGGGCATGACACTTGAGGAATGATTTGATTTTTGGTAAAGGAAAGGAGCCCATCGCAGCCTCGGTGAGCTTTGTTCAAAACTATTGGTTTCTTTCTCATCTTGCCATGCTAACATGCAACTGAAGGTGTGCAGCAAAGGTTAGAAACTAGTGGATGAGTTCCAGGTACCTACTAACATGGAGAGGAATATTATCTCCTGGAAGCCTCCCACCTTAAGTTCTTGCAAGATTAATGTCGATGCAAGTTTTGTGGAGGCTATCAATGCTGCTAGTGTGGGGGTCGTCGTCAGAGACCATTATGGTCAAGTGATCATATCTACTTGGGATTATATTGGAGCTTGCAATAGTGTCGAGGAAGCGGAACTAAGAGCTACCATATCTGGCTTGTGTATTGGTATTATTCTCGACAAGCCCATCATTCTTGAAACTGACTGTTCTTTTATGGCCTCTGTATTTGGAAACGAGGGCGTTGACAGGTCAATTCTGATGGACTTAAAGAAGGAGGCCTTGGATGTCTCCAATCTGTTGGTGGGAATAAAGATCATCAATATTAATAGGATGGCTAATATGGCGGCTCACGAAATTGCAAAGTACAGTTTTGATAATAGGTGTGATGGTATTCTTTTTAATACTGTTCCGCCCTGCGTGGCAAATTTTGTAATGAATGATTGTATGAATGTTTTAAGTTAATTACTATATGGTAAGGTTTAAAAAAAAGAACCAACTCCTAACTCCATAACACAGATGAACATCAGAGGATCACTTTTCAGTACAACCATACTTTACACATGCGCATGGCAACTAAACCGGTACTCGTCTTTTCTAAAAATCAACCACTCTACTCACCCTACTTTACTTTGGGGCGCCTCAAATTTTCCTTTAGAAAAGGAGGAATACCCTCGACCTCTGCATCAAAGAGATGCATGCAACCCTTTTATTAAACAAACTATCCAAAAGTCTGCGATTCAGAACAAGCTCGCTCAGAGCTAAAAATAAAACGATAAGAAGGTAAAAAAAGCCACAACCGGCAAAAATAAGACTAGATGACTAAACATCTATCCTATTACTGGACCGCCATCCAAACCGGTTGTAGATATCCCGAGCTACCATCTCCCATCGGGTAGACCTAATAACCAAAGGCTCCCTGGCTTCCGCAGGAGTGAGTAACGACCACATGTGGATCCAAGCAGTGGCCCTGTAGATGACCTGCAAAATTTTTATACGAGTTTGTCTGTTAAAAACCATATCATTTATGCAGCTTCTTATGGCCCAAAGTAATGCACATACTCCTATCCGAATATGTCGCGCAATATTTATCTCTACTCCATTTAGCCACGTCCCAAATAACGTGTGAATACTATTTGGAGGTGTGATATTAAAGGCTATATGAACTGAACGCCATAAAATCTTGGCCAGCGGACAATCGAGAAAGAGGTGTTTGATGGTTTCATCGTGATCACAAAATCTACATCTTTGACTACCCTCCCAATTACGTTTTGCCAAATTATCCTTAGTTAGAACCACCTCCTTGTGAACAAACCACATGAAGACTTTGATTCATAACGGTACTTTGACCTTCCAAATATGTATCGATTTGGAATTCGGACCCGAATCAATTAGGTCCAAATACATAGGGCCTGTTTGGGTCGCTACCAAAGCTGACCTGCCAAAAAATTGGCTAGCCCATGCAATTTGGTAGCTGTTTGGATCTGCACCAAAAAATTTGGTGGGGCAAGTTGGGGCTCAAACCAAACAGCCCCATAGATTTCATTGAGAAGATGTCATTCATAGTTAACTTCCAATGAAGCCTATCGGACTTATCAGAGATGTGAATGTCCATAAACCTTCTGACAAGATATAACCATGTTTCCCATTGATCTCCTATCAAAGCTCTCCGGAATTGTATATTTAGAGGATTAGGATGTAATACTGTAGCAACATAAGCCTCCTTATGATGTACAATATTATAGAGAGATGGATATTGTGTGGCTAATAGTGTCTTCCCTAACCACATATCCTTCCAAAATCTCGTCGACGCACCATTTCCAATTAATGATGAATTTAGTTCTATGGAAGAAAGCGGCTTTCATTCTCATCAAGCCTTTCCAAAAAGGTGAACCATTGGGTCTAACGGTGACTTGAGCCAAGGTATTAGATTATAAGTCGTTATTACGTAAAATTTATACCCACATGTCTTCGGTCTGAACAGGAATTCTGTACAGCCATTTACTGAGCAAACATCTATTCTTTACCTATAAATTCTCAATTCCAAGACCATCCCGGTCCTTCGGCCTACAAATAACGTCCCATCTAGTAAACTTGTACTTCCTCTTTACTTCATCACTCTGCCAAAATAAATGGGATCGATAAAAGTCCAGCCTTTTCATACCCCTATAGGTACCTCAAAGAAGGACAGGAGGAACATCGGCATACTCGTGAGTACTGAATTTTTCAGTATTAGCCTACCTCCGTAAGACATAAGCTTGCCCTTCCAACAACTTAGTTTTTTATCGAAACGATCCTCAATACACTTCCACTCATTGTTAGACAGCTTGCGATGGTGAATCGGCATACCCGGATAACTAAATGATAGGTTACCCAGTTCACATCCGAACAGTTGTTTATAGGCATGTTGTTCGTCTTTGGCTCTCCCAAAGCAGAACAATTCGCCTTTGTGAAAATTTCTTTTCAAGCCCGAATTTTTTTCAAATAGACATAGCACAAGCTTCATATTTCTGGCCTTTGCCAAATCATGTTCCATAAATATAATTGTATCATCAGCGTATTGTAGTATGGACACCCCACCATCCACTAGATGTGGTACTAGTCCTCCTACCTGGCCTTCCTATTTAGCCCTTCCTATCTATGTTGAACAAGATAGGAGACATCGGGTCTCCCTGTCTTAGACCCTTGTGTGTCTGGAAATAGTGACCTATGTCATCATTCACTTTAATTCCAACGCTGCCTTTTTGTATAAATGAATCGACGTGCTTCCTCCATACATCGTCGAATCCCTTCATACGTAAGGCTTGTCATAGGAACGACCATTCAACTTTATCATACGCTTTCTTGAAGTCGACTTTGAAGATTACCCCATCCAGTTTCTTCGAGTGGATCTCATGCAACGTTTTATGCAGGACAACCACACCCTCTAGCATGTTTCTGCCCGACATGAAAGCCATCTGACTTGGTTGCACCACAGAATGTGCAATCCTCGTCAGTCGATTTGTCCCAACTTTAGTAAAGATTTTAAAGCTCACATTAAGAAGACAAACTCGACGGAATTTCTCAATGCGCACAGCCCCTCCTTCTTTGGCAACAACGTTATCGTCCCAAAGTTTAGGTGGAATAGTTGTAGCTGGCCAATAAACAGGTCATGGAACATCGACACTAGGTCGTCCTTAATAATGTGCCAACACTTCTTATAGAATTCAGCTGGGAAGCCATCCGGGCGTGGCACCTTATTATTCTTCATTTGTAATATGGCCTCAAATACCTCTTTCTCCATGAATGGTGCGGATAAAATCTCATTCTCGTATGTCCCGAGCTGAGGAATATCTCCGACCATGTGCTCATCCATAGACACAAAATTGTCTTCGGGACCCCCAAACAGTTGTTGATAATAATTAGAGATATACAATTTTAGGTTGTCATGTCCTACAATTGTACCCTCATCTTGTTCGAGCTATTAAATTTTCTTCTTTTTGTATTTTCCATTTGCAATCATATGGACAAACTATGTATTGTTGTCACCCTGGACGACCTGTTGCACTTTAGCTCTAAGTGCCCACTTCATCTCTTCTTCTCTGAGAAGCTCTCATAATCTTTGCTGAATCTATTTTAGATTCCCGATCATCCGCATCTAAAAAGGAGGATTCAACCTTGAGGTGAAGCTCATTTATAAGATGCAGAAGCTTATCGTTTTCCACCTTATAAATTCCACTTTCATTTTTACCCCGCCTCTCAGAAAACTGTCTCAAGTGCCTAATCTTATCTTGCCATTTCTTAATAGTCGACCTCCCTCCTAAGGCCATAGCCCGTTCCCGGGCTATGAGATCTATGAAGCCCTTTCTCTCGAACCATGCTAGTTCGAAAGAGAAAATGTTCTTCTTTCCCGCATGTGTTGATTCCCCAGAGTCAACAAATAGTGGGGTGTGGTTGGAGATCGCTCTCTGCAGGGCTTGAACTGTCACCAGAGGGAATTTTTGTTCCCATTCAATGCTAGTGAGAACTCGATCCAACTTCTTGTATGTTGGATTTGGCAATGTGTTTTCCCAAGTAAACTTTCTGCCCGAGAGTTCTATCTCTCGCAGATCTAGACTTTCGATAATCGTGTTAAACATAAATGACCAGCTGCCATCAAAATTATCGTTATGTTTTTCATCTCTCCTCCTGATAATGTTAAAATCACCTCCGACCAGTATATGTAATCTCTCCGCCCCACAAATCCTCACAAGGTATGCCAGGAAGTCTGGTTTGAGCTTCGGTTGAGCGGTTCCATACACTGCAACTAGTGCCCATCGAAACCCATCAACTGTCGAGCGCACCCTAAATTTGACGGCAAAGTCCCCAAACACTACATTACGGACTTCAAGCGCTTGCACTTGACCCCAAGATTCCATCGGATCTTCCTCTTGGAGGCAGACAGTGCCATTCAAAATCAATGCCACCGGATAAGGTGCCAAGAAATTGTGAAGTAAAATTATCCCTACCAGTCTCAAGTAAGGCGATAATATCCAACTTGTGTTCTAATGATGCTTCCGCAAGGAACCTTCTTCTAGCCAAGTCTGCCAGACCTCAACTATTCCAACAGATTCCTTTCATCTTTCATCATGAAATTTCTTTGCGGTCCTAAATCTCGCGCTTTTGCGTGCCGCGAATGCATGATATACCTTCCCGCTCCAGGTTCATTTTGGCCTATCCTGTCCAACAGTTCGGTCAATATAACGGAGCTCAGGCTGCACACTGGAATATGGTTGCAGAAGTGCCATATACCCCTCTGAACCTATATCCGCATCCTCTTCTTGTAACAAAGAAGAGGGCACTAGATCCCCTAGCGCATTAATTTACGAATCATTCATTGGCTTCACCGCTGCAATATTACAAACCATCTCCATGGCTCTATCAGCCTCTAAGTCTAGCAAGTCATTAACAGATTTAGAAATTTCTTCCCCATTGTTACCCAAAGACACACCCAGTTCATTGGCATTGTGAATTATCTCATCATCAGAAAAGTGCAAAATTGAACAACCTGTATTAACTGTCATACCTGTAGTTGCCTCGATGTCACGAAGCTTAGCCGCTCGCATAGCACGACCTAACTACAGGCCATTGAATCCGGCTGAGCCTGAAGCCGAAGACTCATCCACCTGTCCCCGGACGTCGGGTCTGGAATCTCTCCAAAGACGATGATGTCGTCAGTTGTGGGTCTAGCTTGGACGTGGCCACCTGCCATGTGCCCAGTTGTATCTACCACCGTCGAGCCAATTGGGGTATGGCCGCCTACCATGTGCCCAACTGTATCCACTGCCACTGAGCCAGTTGGGGCGTGGCCTCCCACTAGGTGCCCAACTGTCCGCTACCGAACCAGCAGGTGGCGCCCATGTAGTAGATCGCGCACTCGGCTCGCGCGAACTGTATGGAAAGACCGGCTGTCGGAGCTGAGCCTGGACCTCGAAGGAAGAAATCATACCTGCGTGAGCTGCCTTTGTCGAGGCACCCCCCATCGGACCTGGTAGGAGTCTGGGCCGGTGTCAACGGCCGCGAATTGGTGGGGTGCGACGAGGCCTCCTGCCAAGCGTCCCCCACCACCCACACCAAATACGTAGGCGTTGCGACCTACATGGCTCCTTGTCAACACCCAGCAGTGTCGATGCATCCGATGGAGCCATCAGCGACAACGTGGTAACTCCTGATCCGCAGGAACGCCCACCTCAACTCTATGTCCACATATGCGGCTGGGAGCGGAAGCATCTCCAAAAGAACAAAACCTCAGAGCATTCATCGACATCGTCGGGGGCGCTGCCTCCTTGCCCGCAGTACCCATCACAGACTGATCGGGTTGTCCCTGTGTACCCTTACCACCATCGCGTGTAACATGATCCATGCTCTTATCCTAAAAACCTCTGCCATCATCACCCTCTGTCATGTGCACATCCTTGTTACCGTCCCCCCATCAAAAACAGGGGACTCTCAATATCGATCTGAAGGTCATATCTCATGTCCGCATAGGTCCATGTCACAACGTCTGGAATCAACTCAATGTCTACAACACAGACCAACAGACGAGCGACACCCTTGGCGCGGGTGAAAGGCATATCAACACTCTCTTTCTTACCAATAGGTGAACCCAAGCTCTAGGTAACCAAGAAGTCATTCAGAGCCTTAGGCGGTGCCCCCGAGAATCTAACCCAGATTTGTGGCAGAGGCGTTCCCTATGGCTTCTTGATACGTCCATTTTGC
>CBMN010040351.1:0-10576 GCA_000582825.1 Hordeum pubiflorum
AGTACACGCTACCAGCCAGACCCACGGTCAGGCACGCCACCACGTCTTACACCCTTTGACTCTGCACAGTGAGACCCAGGGCCACCTGTCTGTTGTCTGTCGACACCAACACTGGTGGGGACGTGACACTTTCCCCCCCTTGACCCAGATTGAAGCTGCCGGAAAATGAGCCCGAAGAACATAATAATCTTCCCAGGTTGCATGATCTGCAGCGATGCCATGCCACTGAACCTTGATCTGAGGGATTGCTGAGTTACCTTTCTTTACCATGCGTCGTTCGAGAATCGCTTCGGGCTGCAATGTAACAGCAGAAAAATCTGGTGGCTCGGGCAAGTCTGCAAACATTGGAGAGTAGTTGGCAGTAAATGGCTTCAGTTGGGAAACATGAAAGACAGGATGTATGAGGCTGGCAGCCGGAAGATCCAAACGATAAACAGCAGCACCAATTCTTTCAGTGACACGAAATGGACCAAAGAACTTCAATGCGAGCTTGTGGCAGGGACGGTTGACCAGCGAAGATCGTGCATATGGTTGGAGTTTGAGCATAACTTCCTCGCCAACAGCAAATTCCCTATCCGCACGTTGCTTATCAGCCTGTGACTTGATTCTCTGCTGAGCCCATAACAGATGATCACGTAACAGAGCCAAAAAATCTTCACGATCTGCTGCTAGCTCTGCCAGGGAAGCAGGTAATTCTCCAGTGTCAATTGGCATAGTACCAAAATTAGGATCAATGCCATATAATGCCTTAAAAGGAGTGTTGCCAAGCGACGTGTGGTAAGAGGAATTATACCAAAACTCTGCCATTGGTAAGCAGCATTTCCACCTTGTCGAGCTGTCATGAACGGCACAACGTAGATACTGTTCTAAGCACTGGTTAACACGCTCTGATTGCCCGTCCGTTTGGGGATGATAGGCCGTAGAGCAGCATAACTTGGTGCCTATCTCCTTGAAGAGCTTCCTCCAAAAAGAACTGGTAAACACCTTATCTCGGTAGGAAACAATCGATGCCGGAACTCCATGAAGGGGAACCACATTATCAGTGAAAACCGTGGCTACGGACTGAGCTGTATAGGGATGTTTCAGAGGAAAGAAGTGAGCGTATTTAGTGAGTCGATCGACCACCACTAGGATTACCTCAAATCCTTCTGATTTCGCAAGCCCATCTATGAAATCCATGGTAATGTCCTTTCAGGGGCGCGTAGGCACTGGCAAGGGCTGCAGCAAACCACCCGGATGTGTGCGCTCGTGTTTTGCTTGCTGACAAACTTGACACTGCTTCACCCAGTCCTCGACTTGTTTCATGCCAGACCATTGGAATGATTTGGACACACGGTAATAAGTGGCCCTGATGCCTGAATGACCCCCGACAGCGCTTGAATGCAGAGCACTGATTAGTTTTGTTTGCAGCGCAGAAATATTACCAATCCACAGACGTCCTTGATATTTAATCAGTCCTTGATCAAGTGAATAACCGTGTTCATCCGGACTATGCACTGCCAGACGAGCCAATTGGTCCAGAGCTGATTGATCAGTTTGATAGGAATTCATAACCTCTTGCATCCACATTGGTTGGCAAGTCGAGATTGCTGTGATTGTGTACAAATAACCCACACGAGATAATGCATCTGCGGCATTGTTCTCCAAGCCTTTGCGATATTTAAACTGAAATTGAATGCCCACCATCTTAGCCATGGCCTTGCACTGAAGATCAGTAATGAGTTGTTGATCTTGTAAATGACAGAGGCTTCGGTGGTCTGTAATGATAGTGAAGGGACCCCTCTGAAGGTAAGGGCGCCACTTATCAATGGCCATAATGACAGCCAAGAATTCTTTCTCATAAACAGACAACTTTTGATTGGCCACACCCAAGGCCCTGCTCAGATAAGCAATAGGATGGTTATTCTGTGAAAGTATGGCTCCGATTTCTGTAGCAGAAGCATCAGTTTCGACTGCAAAAGATTGACTGAAATCCAGTAGAGCTAATACCGGAGTACTAGTCATAGCTATTTTCAATTTCTGAAAAGCTACAGTGGCTTGCTCTGTCCAAACAAAACCCTTCTTGGTTAGCAATTGAGTCAAAGGCTTGGCCATAGTACCATAATTTTGGGCAAACTTGTGGTAGTACCCGGTCAACCCAAGGAACCCATGCAATTCAGTTGCGTTGGTAGGTTGAGGCCACTGTTCCATCGCCACAATCTTCTCTGGTTCTGTAGCCACACCTTCGGAAGAAATCACATGACCCAAATATTTGATTTCAGTCTGAGCAAAAGAGCATTTGGAAAACTTCACAAACAACTGATGCTCAAGCAAGGTCTGCAGTACCGAGCGGAGATGCTCCAAATGTTCCTCCCAAAGTGGTACTGAAAACTAGAATGTCATGATGACATACTTGCGATTAGCTGGAGCAAAAATGTTCTTCATTAAGCACTGAAATGTTGGTGGTCCATTGGTCACCCCAAACGGCATAACCCGAAATTGGAAGTGTCCTTAATGTGTCTTGAAATTGAATGCAGTCTTCTCCTCATCCATGGTTCATGCATAAGGATTTGGTGATAACCTGCCCTGAGGTCCAGCTTGGAGAATTTTTTTGATCCTGCCAGTTCATCGAGTAATTCGTCGACCATAGGAAGAGGGAATTTGTTCTTTACAGTGATGGCGTTGAGTTTGCGGTAATCCACGCAGAAACGCCAGCCGCCATCTTTTTTCTTAACCAAAAGTACTGGCGATGCATACGGGCTCATACCACGTTTCACAATCCCTGCCTTGATCATCTCTGCCACCTGTCGTTCAATTTCGTCCTTCTGTTGTGGCGAGTATCGGTAAGGGCGAGAGTTAGGAGGGTTATGACCCACTTCCAAAGTGATTGCATGATCATACACTCTATGTAGAGGCAGGCCTGTTGGAGTTTCAAACACATCCTGGAATTCTGTTAAAACTGCAGTAAGATCTTCTGGATATGAGCCAGCCGTAGAAACAACATCACCTGAAGAAGGATCAACCACGACCATAGCCCAAATATCATTGCCATGCAGAGCTTTGTCCAATTGCTCTATTGACATAGCTTGCAATTGCATAGTAGAAACAGCCTGAACACCTTGAAGGGAAATAATAGTGTCACCATGTGCAAACTGTAATGATTTGCCCTCCCAGTCACAAGTCATCGGACTGTGACACTTCAGCCAATCCATCCCCAACACCGCATCATATGCACCCAACTGCAGAACTCTCATAGAACTAGTGAATGTGTGGCCTTGTGTCCACCAAGTCAAATTCTGCATCTGAGACTGAGACTGCATACTCTGACCATTAGCAATTGTGACCTTGACTGGGGGCACTGCAATAAGATCTAATGCAGCTCAAGTGGCGAAGTTTTCATCAACAAAACTATGGCTGCTACCCGAGTCAACCAGTGCTAACATCACTTGATTTCCCACTAAAGTGAGGATGCGAATGGTTTCACCAGAGTCTGCTCCACTGACTGCATTCGAAGAGATTTGACAACATTCTCTTGTTTCTGGTTCAGTTAACAGCTCAAGTGCTTGAACTGCATCTTCAGTTAACACCTCCCCATGTTCACCAACTTGTATAGTAAGTAGCTGCATAGGCTTCTTACATTGATGTTCCTTGCTGTACTTATCTCCACACCTGAAGCATAGTCCATTTGCTTTTCTGAAATCTCATAGCTGCCTCTCACGACCAAAATCATCAAGTGCTTTCTTTCCTGCTTGCTGAGCTGGTTGGATTGCAGTAGGCATGGTCTGTATTGGTGTCTGTCTCTGAAAACATTATCGAGGCCGCTGTATCTCCAACTATTCTTCCTGAATTTTGGCCAAACTGACTGCTTGAGTAACACTGGTGGGTGCCTGCAATCGTACCGCTACTCTGATCTCATCCTTAAGTCCAAGTACAAACCGGGATATAAAAAATTTGGAGTTCAAAGAAGGGTCTAATGCTATCAAATGATACATCGCTATCTCGAATGCAGACTTGTACTCATCACAGTACCCTGTTGCTTCAATTGTAAGAGATGAGTCATATGGGATTCAAACTCGCCTTGCCCAAATTCTGACTCAATCTCAACTGCAAAGTCATCCCACGGCGAAAGACGCCGACGATGCTTGAATGCTTGCCGCCAAAGTGCCGCATGTCCATCGAGGTACAGTGTTGTAGTAGAAACCCACTGATGCAGCACATGGTACATATCAAAGTAGGTGACGGACATATCAATCCAAAGTCGTGGATTCTCACCAATGAATCTTGGAAAATGGTGCTCTGGAACGTGCTCGCGCGCCGGCCTGAGATCGTTGCGTGGTTCCGGTGGTGGCTCCCGCCCAAGCACATGCTCCGTAGATGATGGGGGCGATGTGGTGAAAACCTGACCCGCAGACTGTCCATTCAGCTCCTCGAGGAGGGGCGGCTGCAGATTAGCGAGCCACGGAGCGGGGGGAGTGGTCGCGGTCGCACCCTGCTTTGTGACACCCGAACCTGCCGGTGTAGCACCTACCTCCGCCTGACGATGACGAATCGCGTCGACGTTCTCTTGCGTCGCCTCTGTTAAGCTTCATGCACTAGCCAACGCAACCAAAAGTCCGAACTTATGGAAAGGGCTAAGCAATCCACATATACACTTCAACACCCCCTCTCACGTGTGACGTGGAAAGTCAACACGTGAATAGACTCAGAGGTATNNNTCAAGAGGCCTATACGTGGACAGGGGGGCTGCAACAATTTTTGGATAAATTGCGGAAGCCAGGACTTGAAGTCAAGACCTTGGGCTCTGATACCATGTTAAGCTTCATGCACTAGCCAATGCAACCAGAAGTCCGAATTTATGGAAAGGGCTAAGCAATCCACATATACACTTCAACAACCTTGATTTGGTTGCCTAAATTTGAAATCCGCAGATCCATGGCCTCGAACATGGTCAGTAAGGTAGTCAACACCGACTGGATGCTCTCGGAATTCTCCCCCATGGCTGCGAGTACGAGCTTTGTTTACGCGGACGACAGCGGCTGGTTCGATGGCGCTGTTGCGGCTCGTTCCAAATCGGGCTAACCCCGCTCGGGTCAAATTTTCGCACCCTTCGCGGTGGAATTACAGCCCAATTGAGAGATTGTGAGCGCAGCCGGTCGCGATCTAGGCTCTGAATACCAATTGTGAGGCCCTGGTGGAACTCATGAACGATAGCTAGGGTTTGTTGGGGAATTTTGGGGGAGGAGGGAGAACCAGAGGAAGAGAAGAGGAGCACGGGATGAGAGTTTCAGATATCTCATTCATTAAACAACATGCCTCTCTAGAGTCCTGTAGCTACAATATAAACACACCACCAGTACACGCTACCAGCCAGACCCACGGTCAGGCACGCCACCACGTCTTACACCCTTTGACTCTGCACAGTGAGACCCAGGGCCACCTGTCTGTTGTCTGTCGACACCAACACTGGTGGGGACGTGACACTTTCCCCCCCTTGACCCAGATTGAAGCTGCCGGAAAATGAGCCCGAAGAACATAATAATCTTCCCAGGTTGCATGATCTGCAGCGATGCCATGCCACTGAACCTTGATCTGAGGGATTGCTGAGTTACCTTTCTTTACCATGCGTCGTTCGAGAATCGCTTCGGGCTGCAATGTAACAGCAGAAAAATCTGGTGGCTCGGGCAAGTCTGCAAACATTGGAGAGTAGTTGGCAGTAAATGGCTTCAGTTGGGAAACATGAAAGACAGGATGTATGAGGCTGGCAGCCGGAAGATCCAAACGATAAACAGCAGCACCAATTCTTTCAGTGACACGAAATGGACCAAAGAACTTCAATGCGAGCTTGTGGCAGGGACGGTTGACCAGCGAAGATCGTGCATATGGTTGGAGTTTGAGCATAACTTCCTCGCCAACAGCAAATTCCCTATCCGCACGTTGCTTATCAGCCTGTGACTTGATTCTCTGCTGAGCCCATAACAGATGATCACGTAACAGAGCCAAAAAATCTTCACGATCTGCTGCTAGCTCTGCCAGGGAAGCAGGTAATTCTCCAGTGTCAATTGGCATAGTACCAAAATTAGGATCAATGCCATATAATGCCTTAAAAGGAGTGTTGCCAAGCGACGTGTGGTAAGAGGAATTATACCAAAACTCTGCCATTGGTAAGCAGCATTTCCACCTTGTCGAGCTGTCATGAACGGCACAACGTAGATACTGTTCTAAGCACTGGTTAACACGCTCTGATTGCCCGTCCGTTTGGGGATGATAGGCCGTAGAGCAGCATAACTTGGTGCCTATCTCCTTGAAGAGCTTCCTCCAAAAAGAACTGGTAAACACCTTATCTCGGTAGGAAACAATCGATGCCGGAACTCCATGAAGGGGAACCACATTATCAGTGAAAACCGTGGCTACGGACTGAGCTGTATAGGGATGTTTCAGAGGAAAGAAGTGAGCGTATTTAGTGAGTCGATCGACCACCACTAGGATTACCTCAAATCCTTCTGATTTCGCAAGCCCATCTATGAAATCCATGGTAATGTCCTTTCAGGGGCGCGTAGGCACTGGCAAGGGCTGCAGCAAACCACCCGGATGTGTGCGCTCGTGTTTTGCTTGCTGACAAACTTGACACTGCTTCACCCAGTCCTCGACTTGTTTCATGCCAGACCATTGGAATGATTTGGACACACGGTAATAAGTGGCCCTGATGCCTGAATGACCCCCGACAGCGCTTGAATGCAGAGCACTGATTAGTTTTGTTTGCAGCGCAGAAATATTACCAATCCACAGACGTCCTTGATATTTAATCAGTCCTTGATCAAGTGAATAACCGTGTTCATCCGGACTATGCACTGCCAGACGAGCCAATTGGTCCAGAGCTGATTGATCAGTTTGATAGGAATTCATAACCTCTTGCATCCACATTGGTTGGCAAGTCGAGATTGCTGTGATTGTGTACAAATAACCCACACGAGATAATGCATCTGCGGCATTGTTCTCCAAGCCTTTGCGATATTTAAACTGAAATTGAATGCCCACCATCTTAGCCATGGCCTTGCACTGAAGATCAGTAATGAGTTGTTGATCTTGTAAATGACAGAGGCTTCGGTGGTCTGTAATGATAGTGAAGGGACCCCTCTGAAGGTAAGGGCGCCACTTATCAATGGCCATAATGACAGCCAAGAATTCTTTCTCATAAACAGACAACTTTTGATTGGCCACACCCAAGGCCCTGCTCAGATAAGCAATAGGATGGTTATTCTGTGAAAGTATGGCTCCGATTTCTGTAGCAGAAGCATCAGTTTCGACTGCAAAAGATTGACTGAAATCCAGTAGAGCTAATACCGGAGTACTAGTCATAGCTATTTTCAATTTCTGAAAAGCTACAGTGGCTTGCTCTGTCCAAACAAAACCCTTCTTGGTTAGCAATTGAGTCAAAGGCTTGGCCATAGTACCATAATTTTGGGCAAACTTGTGGTAGTACCCGGTCAACCCAAGGAACCCATGCAATTCAGTTGCGTTGGTAGGTTGAGGCCACTGTTCCATCGCCACAATCTTCTCTGGTTCTGTAGCCACACCTTCGGAAGAAATCACATGACCCAAATATTTGATTTCAGTCTGAGCAAAAGAGCATTTGGAAAACTTCACAAACAACTGATGCTCAAGCAAGGTCTGCAGTACCGAGCGGAGATGCTCCAAATGTTCCTCCCAAAGTGGTACTGAAAACTAGAATGTCATGATGACATACTTGCGATTAGCTGGAGCAAAAATGTTCTTCATTAAGCACTGAAATGTTGGTGGTCCATTGGTCACCCCAAACGGCATAACCCGAAATTGGAAGTGTCCTTAATGTGTCTTGAAATTGAATGCAGTCTTCTCCTCATCCATGGTTCATGCATAAGGATTTGGTGATAACCTGCCCTGAGGTCCAGCTTGGAGAATTTTTTTGATCCTGCCAGTTCATCGAGTAATTCGTCGACCATAGGAAGAGGGAATTTGTTCTTTACAGTGATGGCGTTGAGTTTGCGGTAATCCACGCAGAAACGCCAGCCGCCATCTTTTTTCTTAACCAAAAGTACTGGCGATGCATACGGGCTCATACCACGTTTCACAATCCCTGCCTTGATCATCTCTGCCACCTGTCGTTCAATTTCGTCCTTCTGTTGTGGCGAGTATCGGTAAGGGCGAGAGTTAGGAGGGTTATGACCCACTTCCAAAGTGATTGCATGATCATACACTCTATGTAGAGGCAGGCCTGTTGGAGTTTCAAACACATCCTGGAATTCTGTTAAAACTGCAGTAAGATCTTCTGGATATGAGCCAGCCGTAGAAACAACATCACCTGAAGAAGGATCAACCACGACCATAGCCCAAATATCATTGCCATGCAGAGCTTTGTCCAATTGCTCTATTGACATAGCTTGCAATTGCATAGTAGAAACAGCCTGAACACCTTGAAGGGAAATAATAGTGTCACCATGTGCAAACTGTAATGATTTGCCCTCCCAGTCACAAGTCATCGGACTGTGACACTTCAGCCAATCCATCCCCAACACCGCATCATATGCACCCAACTGCAGAACTCTCATAGAACTAGTGAATGTGTGGCCTTGTGTCCACCAAGTCAAATTCTGCATCTGAGACTGAGACTGCATACTCTGACCATTAGCAATTGTGACCTTGACTGGGGGCACTGCAATAAGATCTAATGCAGCTCAAGTGGCGAAGTTTTCATCAACAAAACTATGGCTGCTACCCGAGTCAACCAGTGCTAACATCACTTGATTTCCCACTAAAGTGAGGATGCGAATGGTTTCACCAGAGTCTGCTCCACTGACTGCATTCGAAGAGATTTGACAACATTCTCTTGTTTCTGGTTCAGTTAACAGCTCAAGTGCTTGAACTGCATCTTCAGTTAACACCTCCCCATGTTCACCAACTTGTATAGTAAGTAGCTGCATAGGCTTCTTACATTGATGTTCCTTGCTGTACTTATCTCCACACCTGAAGCATAGTCCATTTGCTTTTCTGAAATCTCATAGCTGCCTCTCACGACCAAAATCATCAAGTGCTTTCTTTCCTGCTTGCTGAGCTGGTTGGATTGCAGTAGGCATGGTCTGTATTGGTGTCTGTCTCTGAAAACATTATCGAGGCCGCTGTATCTCCAACTATTCTTCCTGAATTTTGGCCAAACTGACTGCTTGAGTAACACTGGTGGGTGCCTGCAATCGTACCGCTACTCTGATCTCATCCTTAAGTCCAAGTACAAACCGGGATATAAAAAATTTGGAGTTCAAAGAAGGGTCTAATGCTATCAAATGATACATCGCTATCTCGAATGCAGACTTGTACTCATCACAGTACCCTGTTGCTTCAATTGTAAGAGATGAGTCATATGGGATTCAAACTCGCCTTGCCCAAATTCTGACTCAATCTCAACTGCAAAGTCATCCCACGGCGAAAGACGCCGACGATGCTTGAATGCTTGCCGCCAAAGTGCCGCATGTCCATCGAGGTACAGTGTTGTAGTAGAAACCCACTGATGCAGCACATGGTACATATCAAAGTAGGTGACGGACATATCAATCCAAAGTCGTGGATTCTCACCAATGAATCTTGGAAAATGGTGCTCTGGAACGTGCTCGCGCGCCGGCCTGAGATCGTTGCGTGGTTCCGGTGGTGGCTCCCGCCCAAGCACATGCTCCGTAGATGATGGGGGCGATGTGGTGAAAACCTGACCCGCAGACTGTCCATTCAGCTCCTCGAGGAGGGGCGGCTGCAGATTAGCGAGCCACGGAGCGGGGGGAGTGGTCGCGGTCGCACCCTGCTTTGTGACACCCGAACCTGCCGGTGTAGCACCTACCTCCGCCTGACGATGACGAATCGCGTCGACGTTCTCTTGCGTCGCCTCTGTTAAGCTTCATGCACTAGCCAACGCAACCAAAAGTCCGAACTTATGGAAAGGGCTAAGCAATCCACATATACACTTCAACACCCCCTCTCACGTGTGACGTGGAAAGTCAACACGTGAATAGACTCAGAGGTATNNNTCAAGAGGCCTATACGTGGACAGGGGGGCTGCAACAATTTTTGGATAAATTGCGGAAGCCAGGACTTGAAGTCAAGACCTTGGGCTCTGATACCATGTTAAGCTTCATGCACTAGCCAATGCAACCAGAAGTCCGAATTTATGGAAAGGGCTAAGCAATCCACATATACACTTCAACAACCTTGATTTGGTTGCCTAAATTTGAAATCCGCAGATCCATGGCCTCGAACATGGTCAGTAAGGTAGTCAACACCGACTGGATGCTCTCGGAATTCTCCCCCATGGCTGCGAGTACGAGCTTTGTTTACGCGGACGACAGCGGCTGGTTCGATGGCGCTGTTGCGGCTCGTTCCAAATCGGGCTAACCCCGCTCGGGTCAAATTTTCGCACCCTTCGCGGTGGAATTACAGCCCAATTGAGAGATTGTGAGCGCAGCCGGTCGCGATCTAGGCTCTGAATACCAATTGTGAGGCCCTGGTGGAACTCATGAACGATAGCTAGGGTTTGTTGGGGAATTTTGGGGGAGGAGGGAGAACCAGAGGAAGAGAAGAG
>CBMN010040369.1:0-10255 GCA_000582825.1 Hordeum pubiflorum
TTTTGCTTTAATTAACACGCCACGTAAGATTTTTGCTTATGTGGATGGCTTAGCATCGGTACAGTCTGGAGCGTTGGGAGGGGCCTAATAGCACCATCGTATACAATTTAGAGTATTTTTTTAATAGTACAAACGCAAACGCTCATATACACGCGCATACACTCACACCTATACAATTTAGAATACTTGGTATTACGGCGATTAACGTCATCAAAATGCTCTCTCTGAAAAAAATGAGTTACTCTTATTTTTCTTTTGCTCTAAGGCATGCGATAAAACACTAGGTCTTATTGTTTGGTATTTGTAAAATCAGTTTTTTCCCTTCTAAATTGCACCTAATGGATCCCTAATGTTTAGAGGAGAAATTTGTTTACTCCACGGCCGTGCCGACCCTCCCCTATCAGCCGCACCCTCCCCACCCCACGTCGCATCCACTATGGCGCCGCTCTATAGGTCTCCGTCAGACGTCACGCCCCCTTCCCTCCTCTAGCACCCGTCACGCTCCTCCCCACCTCGATTCATTTGCTTCTCGTTGTCGGCGCAAGAATCGATGAATCTACGCCCGTTGCCGCCATCACCGGCTTTGACGCACCCAATCCTCGACGGCGTTGCGTGTTGGAGGAATTTGACAGGGCCGAACCGTGAAGCCACCTCGGCCGCTCCGTGTTATCTCTTAGTATGTCCTCCTCCTCTCAACGCTCACATCTCACCCGTCGATCAACCGCCGGCATAGCCATGTCCGCCAGGTTCAGCCCTCTCCCAGCAGCTTACCGACGAGCCTCTATGGGTCACAAGTATGGTCATTGTTGGCGACTGGTGTTCCGCCTCGTCTCGAGCACGCCAAAACATCCTGGATGGGTTTTTCACAAATGTGAAAAAGGATGGGGTGAATGCCATTATGTACAGTTGTTCTTCATATTCATCGCAATTTGAAACTCATTGTTTGCTTAAAATCATATGTAGAAAGGATGCAAGTTTTGGTGCTGCAAAGAAGGGTACATTGATCTATTGATAGCAAAAAAATTGCTAGATGTTGACGTACTAGTTGCTAAAGATAAGGCTAGAGAGGAAGCAATGTCCAAGTTTAAAAAGGTAGAATAAAGAAGTGTGCAAGCTCAAGAAGCCAACAAAGAAAATGAACTATGTAGGCAATGAAGTGACAAAGAAAGAATTAATCAAACTAATAGGAGCGGTTAAGCAAGTGGTATTTCTTTTGAAGTGGGTAATTTTGTTCTTTTGTAGTTTTGCTTGGATCGGTTCTTTTAGCAAAGAATTGATGAAGTATGTGATAAAGCTATCATTTAATAAAATAATTGTGTGGTGAAGTTGAACTCGATGACTCAAAAATAAATGATTTTTGTTAAAAAATAGAAACTTAAGTTTATAGGATCGGATAGAAACCACACATTTTAAGATGAGTAAATATACTCCTCCCAAGGACCCGTCAGATTCGTTGACTTGCCGTGGCAAAGATAGCCAAGCTATAGTACCGCTACCTTCGCCCAGTCTCGCCCGTCAGATTGAAAAGCGGCGGCCCAGATCGGAAGCTACAGTATGGTTAACAGTGGTTTATGTGAACAGGGGTCAGAAACAGGGATTTGGCAAATCTCAGCCTTCGATTCTTGATCCTACGGTAAAGTCAGCGGGAACTTGTTGTGCCTAAGTCAGCGAATCCGAATCCCCCAAGGACACTCGGCCTTTTGTTTCTCTGATTATAGGGGACCAGTTAGAGATGGCCTAAGTTTCAATTCTCATTTGTTCTGCATCTATTTGCTGGTATAAGACTGCATATGGCATTTTGCACAATATTTTTGTTTTCAAATTGGACCTCTTGTTTTGCACCCGTTTGCCCTTTCCTGCTCTGAAAAGGTGCTAGTTCTGAGTTGATCGAGTTGTGCGCCATCTATGTTCTGTCGCACGGAAAAACTTTCTGCAGTCAGTCAAGGAGCATGCAATCGACAAGTTGCACATTTCTAAACCCGGCCTGACATGAAGAGGTTAAGATTCCTTTGTCCAATGACCGGGTGCATAGGGAGTGCACGTTCTCTAGGTCGGCAATTAGACTAATCAAATACTCTCTGAATCTAAAGTGTTTTAAATTAGTTTACAGAGCGAGCTAAAATTATATGTTCAAAATTTTATTCATAAACGAATTTAGTGACATATTTGGGTGCCGTTAGCCTGGTCCAGATAAGAGTTAACTTTGACACGTTTATCTCCTACACCATTTGATTTTGCGCGAAAATTCGTGCCGACTGAATATTCAAAAGCTACAGAAGTTATATGTGACCATTTTAATTCTTATCTATATGAATATTAACAAATCCGATATGATTTTGATGGCATATAACACATATTTGTTTGGTCAAATTAACGACGTAGGAGCACGCCCATGCGCTATGCACCCGGATGGATGGAGACATGGAGTACAACTCGTCATATTACGTGTTGATCAGAGTGTCTAACTAGTTCTCGACAGAAACAAACTTCTGTTCAGAAAAGTACATCCAAGTGCATGTATAAATAACCTTGCAAATTGCCAATCATATGGGCAAAGCTAGAACCAGCAGATCTAAGCAGGGCAGTCAACTCCGCTCCATCGTCAGCATGGAGATGGCGCTGGCAGCACGAGACCTGTTCACTCCCGCCGGCACCAGCGTACCGCTCCTTCTGCTCGTCGCCGGCCTCACCGCCGTCCTGTACGCCGTGACCCGCCGCAGGGGCGGCGGGCTACGCCTCCCGCCTAGCCCATTCGGCCTGCCCATCCTCGGCCACCTCCACCTCCTCGTGCCGCTGCCGCACCAGGCGCTGCACCGCCTGGCCGAGCGCCACGGCCCGCTCCTCTACCTCCGTCTCGGCTCCGTGCCCTGCATCGCCGCCTGCTCCCCGGACGCCGCCCGCGAGGTTCTCAAGACCCACGAGGCCGCGTTCCTGGACCGCCCCAAGCCGACGGCGGTGCACCGCCTCACCTACGGCGGCCAGGACTTCTCCTTCTCCGCGTACGGGCCCTTCTGGCGGTTCATGAAGAAGGCCTGCGTGCACGAGCTCCTCGCTGGCCGCACCCTCGACCGCCTCAGCCACGTCCGCCGCGAGGAGGTGGCGCGCCTCGTGGTCTCCTTGGGGCAGAGCGCCGCCGAGGGCAAGCCCGTGGACGTGGACGCCGCGCTCATGGGCCTGACCGGCGACATCGTCTCTCGGATGGTGTTGAGCCGGCGGTGGACCGGCGACGACAACGACACCGAGGAGATGCGAAGCGTGGTCGCCGAGACGGCCGAGCTCACGGGCACGTTCAACCTGCAGGACTACATCGGCGCGTTCAAGAACTGGGACGTGCAGGGCCTCGGCAAGCGCATCGACGCCGTGCACCGCAAGTTCGACGTCATGATGGAGAGGATACTCACGGCAAGGGACGCCAAGCGGCGGCAACAAAGGGAGACCGCCAAGGCCGAGGACGGCGGCGAGGGGGAGGGGAAGGACATTCTTGACATACTGTTCGACATGCACGAAGACGACGACGCCGAGATGGCGCTCACCAGGGACAACATCAAGGCTTTCATGCTGGTATTACTCGATCAATTGCTCGATCTGTTCATTAACGACGCGATCAAACCGATGCAATGCTGAAAAATCATTAATTGGTGCAGGACATCTTCGCGGCGGGGACGGACACGACGACGATCACGGTGGAGTGGGCTATTTCGGAGCTGATCAACAACCCGGACGTTCTCCGGAAGGCGCAGGAGGAGATGGACGCGGTGGTCGGCAAGGGCCGGCTGGCCGACGAGTCGGACATCCCAAACCTGCCGTACCTGCAGGCCGTGGCCAAGGAGACGCTTCGGCTCCACCCGACGGGCCCGCTGGTGGTGCGGCGGTCCCTGGAGCAGTGCAAGGTGAGCGGGTACGACGTGCCGGCCGGCGCGACGGTGTTCGTCAACGTGTGGGCCATCGGGCGCGACCCGTCGTGCTGGCCGGAGCCGCTGGAGTTCCGGCCGGAGAGGTTCCTGGAGGGGGGCACGAACGCCGGGACGGACGTGCGCGGGCAGCACTTCCACATGCTGCCGTTCGGGTCCGGGCGGCGGATCTGCCCCGGCGCGTCGCTGGCCTTGCTGGTGGTGCAGGCGGCGCTGGCCGCCATGGTGCAGTGCTTCGAGTGGCGGCCCGCGGGCGGCGCGGACAAGGTGGACATGGAGGAGGGGCCCGGGCTGACGCTGCCGCGGAAGCACCCGCTCGTCTGCGCCGTCGCGCCGCGGCTCCACCCGCTGCCGCTGCCCTGAGGAGCTGCCGCGTCGGGTTTACAGGGAGAGAATTCGCGCGTCGCCTGGCGCTCAAAAAGTCAGAGCTGGGAAAAAATATAAGAGTTTTTTCCTGAACGCTGTACGGTGTCAGTTTGTCTGTGGATTTAAGGTTTAGTACTATTACTGTACTACAGTAGCTGGAGTACGAATCTCGCATGTGTCACTTCACTAATTTGTTTGAATAAAAACAGCTGCTTAATTGTCGCTGTTTTAGCACAACTTCATAGCATTTCTAATCGATTCCTTAAAATTTATTCCCTCTGCATTTGTATAAAAAAAGCTCTTATATTTTCATACTGAGAGAGTAGAGGTGTAAACGGCGGAGTGTTCTTTAGAGGATTACATTTCCTCCTTTAAAAAGTGTCTTTTCTAACCAATCCCTTCAACTTAACGAAGTAAACTTATATTTGGCTCATGCATGTTTGTCAAACACCTGTTATGTGCCTCCGCCGCGAGGGGCGACAATGGTCACCACACCAACGACGCGCCACCGACCGCACCGTCGAGTCGAAGAATATGTACTGCGTCGGCGACTTGCATTGCAGCAGCAGGCTGGTGCAGAACGCTCCATCGGCCCCGTGCCACAACACCCTAGTCCAGACTTGCGGCGGCGCATGAGCGCGGCGTGAGGAGTAGCACGAGGAGGCGGGAGGCTAGGCATTATAAGGGATCTGTTATGTGTCGGTTAGAGGAGAAAAACAAAATTTATCCTACTCTAACCGATTATAGGGGATCAGTTGGATTTTCTCTAAAATAGTGACAATTAATATGGATCGAATGTGATCGCGAGAACTTGGCGATCTAGCGTCGCCGCCCGCTCCCGTGCGGCGTCGCCGCGCCGCACCAGGGCGTCCCCGTCTTCCTCCTCCGGTCCCCCGCCACCACTCTCCTCTCCGTCGCCGCCGGCGACGCTGTCAGGGCAAAGCCCGAGCAGCTCGTCGGCGGCGGACTTCTTCTTGCGCGTCAGCTGTTCAAGATCGCTACGACGGTTCCGATCTTGATCTCCTTGACGGTGATGACGGCAGCGGTGACAGGTCAGATCAGATCTGACCCCGACGGCGGAGGCATTGGGCCTGGTCTCTGGTCGGACCCGATCCGACCGTTACAACCTCCATGCACGGAGGCGATGATCGGTGGCAGTCCCGTGCACACGATGCTTTATGGTGGGCCTTCAAGCGGATCCCGGTGAAAACCCTACTCTTGGCACGTTGCCAAGGTCGGCGATGACGGCGTTTTTTTGCGTCGTCCCCTTCTTGAAGGCATCGTCGTGGAGAAGCTCTAAACCCCTATCCGCTACCTCCGAGGGAATCCCTAGATCAGTCGATCGGATGACAGCGGCACTCATTTGTCGTACCCCTCTTGAGGGCGTCATACTTGGAGGGGTGCATAGGCTCGACGGACCAGTGGACGGCATCTGTGGTGGAGCGGCGTTCCCTGTGACTCATCGACATCGTGGAGTCTCGGAGGCGAGGCGCAACAAAGTCTCGGCGACGGATGCGTGATGATGAATGCGCGTAGGGAGGAGGCGCTGTCTGGCGTCGTGGGGGCGTCGACGGCAGGCCTGACAAGGTTGATGCGTCGGTACCTGCTCTGAAGATGGATTGATGGAAGACGGCGGCGACGACCTATGAGAGTGCGTCGGACCGGTTTGACCCCATACCCGGTATGTGGCTTGGTCGGGGCATCCGGCTTTAGATGTTAGGCTTTGGTGCGATGTCTGTTTGGTATTCGGTTCGGACATTTGGCACCCCTTCATCTATGGATAGGAGTAGCGACAAATGTTGGCAAGATGGAGGCTTCAGACATACTGATGTATTGCTTTATTAGGTCTTTGTGAATAATTAATAAAATGGTTGCATGCATCTATCAGATGCAGAGACCGGGGTTCATCCTCCTTTTCTAAAAAAAAAATTTAAAAAAATGGATCGAATGTGTAATTAGTTAGTACTACTTGTGTATCAGTATTGGTAGCATGATGTGACGTTTTGTGTCACTGAACTTACTTTCATGCAGAAAGAAAATTCGTAATTGTGTTAATCCCCTTGAGAGTGCCGCCAAAACGCATGGTTTCTCTTTTATGAATGAATCGTGGCTCCATATTAATCAAACATCAGCATTACAAAAAAAATCAAAAAGACAAGGGAAACACAATCCTCCACTCAATAAGGAAATCCTCCATCCTCTTTCATGTGCCGAAGATGCTATGGCTGAAGTTCCACGCGTCATCAGAGCAATCAAGTTGTATCCACGTAGGTTTCATGGCATGAAGAAATAGACGAGGTTAAGTGACTGTTCGGTTTCTCTCCGCTCCGTCGACTCCGCATCCAAAGCGGAGCAGGGTATAGCTCATTTTGGTGGAGCGGCTCAAACCCAGCTCCACAGCTCCGCGAAGTGGAGAGACTCCGAACAGGACCTAAGTTGATCACACCCATATGTTCGCCTGACAGCCTGAGTCGCCACAATACCAAAATTGGTGTTGTAGCCAAAGCACCACCAGCCCAAGAAGACACAACCAACATGTTCACATGCTCATGTCGCTAGATCCGACAATGCATTCCTTTTTAAAATTAAAACATTTTCTAAAATCTAAGAAATATCTTATACAATTTGTGAACATACTTTGAAATTTAAAAGTTAGGTTGAAACTTATGAGCATGTTCAAATTCATGAGGATTTCTTGAAATCAGAAATATTTTTTCAAATTCATGAACAATTTTCAAACTCATGATTTTTAAAATTTCGAAACATTTTCAAAATTCATGTTTTTAAAAATAATTTTTGCTAAACCGCGAATATCTTTTTCAATCTGTTTTTTCGGCCATTTTTAAAAGTCGAAAAAAAGAAGAAAAAAAAGAAGGGAAAGGCAGGTGCCCCTGGCCCTGTACATGTGCCGGCGCATGGCACGTGGGTGGGGGGTACGTGTTCTCGAGGAGGTCCTATTTGACGCTAGCTGCGTCAAATAGTAGACCTGTCCCCATATGCAGTGACCAACTAGGCTGGCACATCACCGATGCACAGGGCCCGGTGCTTCTTCCGTTGTTTTACGGTGATTCCTTATTCTTTTTTCATGTTTTTGCCTACTTTTTACTTTTCAAATTTTGTTCCTTTTTTTTAATGTTCAAAATTTCGAATAAACCAAATCATAATATCAAAAAAAGTTTGCGGTTTTAAATTTTGTTTGGCATTTCAGAAAATGCTTCTGTTTCGAAAAAGTGTCCGAGTTTTCAAAAAAGTGATTCTGTTTATTTGGAATTTCAAATTTGTTCTCGCCTGCCCGAACATTTTTGAAAAACACAAACAAATTTTGAAACTATCTATTTGTTTCTGAAATTCCTTTTTTAATGAAAATTTCATGAAATATGGTATCAATTTGTGAAATTGCAAACATTGTTTTGAAAATTCAAACATTTTTTGAAATTTTTGAACATTTATTGCATTTTTCAAACACCTTTTCCAATATGTGAACATTTTATAAATACAAGAACATTTTTAAATTTTGCTTTTTGTGAGGGAGTAAGAGAAGGTGGATGAGGGAGTAAGAGAAAGATGGATTTGAAGGTGTGGCGACAAGGTGGGTGAGAGAAAGGATTTGGGGGAAGCTCGTCGTAGGAAAAGATAAGGTAGAGTGAAGACATACGATGCACGTGAGAAGATAAAGGGAGTGGGGCTGCCCGTGGACCTGCAACAGACACGTCGTGGTCGTTTGATTAAATTCGACCCATGCCCCGCGCGCAAGCGGCGCAAAACTCGGCTTGTCGGCCGGGTATAAGCATGACCTAATTTTTGAGGTCCGGACGTAGCGGTCGTTATGAAGTGCAAACAACCGGTGATGAACTTTGGGAAGATCTCCTTGCCTTAGAGCATCTATAGCCGGACTTGACAAGTGTGGCATCTAACTTTGGGAAGATCTCTTGCCTTAGAGCATCTATAGCCGGACTTGACAAGTGTGGCATCGCACACGCCCGTGGACTCGTGTGGGTGTGTCCGCAGGCACTGATCGATCACTCTTCAAATATCTTTCTCTACATCCGAACATCTCATATATGAAATGTTAAAACCATACAAACGATACAAATAAAATATCTACGTAGAATAATTAAATTCACATCTGGCTACTCGTCATCTTCGGAGATGTCCACTATCTCCATTCCAGGCATTGGGTACATGGGGGGCAGACGCAACTCCGACTCTTCTGGCTGCTCCGAAGCTGGCGCCGCATCCGCCTCCGCGTCGAGTTGGACGAAAAGCGTGTCGATCATTGCTTGCTCTTGCCGGATGAACTGTTGGTTGGCCTCCACATACTGGATGGACTCCAGAATGACCTGCTCCGCCATCTCGACCGCTTGGGCGACCGCGAACTCCGTCTCCGCGTCCTCCATGTTGAAGCCCGAAGCCGGCACTAGCTCCTTCTCCTCCTCCTCCTCCAATGGAGCCGGATGCTCCTCCTCCTCCTCCTCCGGCTCCGGCAAGTCTAAAGACAGGCCAACATCGTTGAGGGCGGTGCGCCCCGCCCGGATGTCCTGCACGATCTGGAAGCGGCGCTCGGACGTGAGCATAGCATAGGTCATCTTCTTTTACGGGGCCATGGCATACGGCGAGCGAAGAGAGGTGGAGATGGAGAGAAATGTACTCGGGTTGACGGCACGGAGAGGGCGGAAGAGGTTGTGGCTAGGGTTTTGGATGATTGGCTTAAATAGCCGTACTTTGGCCTCGGGTGACGAGCCGGGGTCGTGCCACGTGGTGTTCACACCCCCCATCGGAGGAGACGCCCATCAAACTGTTGAGTTTTCAGACTATTCCGTACCCGGTCGTCAGTCGATGTGACGAACGCACCTAGTCATGTCCAGGCTTCTCTATATCCGCCTCATATTTGGGCCGGATATGAGGGATGTTGACTTTTTTTAACCGATCATTCACTGAACCGTCCGTCCGGATGTTTGAGACGCGTTGGTTGCGAACAAGCTAGCAAAGAATTCCTTCACCACTAGATCTTCATGTTCTTGGGACGATGCGATCCTTGACTTTATTTCTCACTTGCTTGTAAATGAGATGTCTAGTATCCGAGTTGAGTTTTCCCTTAGAATCTGTAACACTCCAACGCATGTGCTGGCAGGTCTCGGTGCTAGGGAAATTCGTAATGACTATACTTTGTGGATCACGAACTTCTCCGCCGCTGTAACCGGTGGAGTGGCCGGCGATTCCGCCGCGACCACAGGTTAATGAAATGCCAGGTGTTCCATGTCAAAAGAAAATGTCTAGTATCCGAGGAATAAAGTCTTTTTGCTGTAGAAAAAACAGCTCAACTTGGAGTGGGTTTCCTTTCCACTTCGGACACGAACACCGATCGCCGACCCGATCACTCGCTTCATCGTAGCTTCATATATGCAGCCAGTCAGGCTTGATCCACTGCCAAAGAATACACATATTGTTGTTGCAACCCCGTGCAGATCAACATGCCAAAGCGCAAGGTCTTGTCCCACGGCAGCGCCGCCACCGAGGAACGGCCGGCGAAGCGAGAGCAACGGCACCACCTGTACCTGGTGCTGGACGACTGGGAGGATGGCTTCAGCGTCTACAAGGTGGACCTCGCCGCCTCCACCTCCGACGCCGATGAGGAGCCGAAGCCCTTCGCCGAGCCGCCGGTGGCCCGCTTCTGAGCCGTGCATGATGACTCGTACGCCTTCCTCACCCACGGCACCAAGATCGTCGCCATGAAGCCCCCCGATGTCAGCCCCGCCATCCCCGCCTTCGACACGACCACCTCGGCGCTGGCCGCCTTGCCGTGGCCCAAGTTCCGCATGAACTTCGGCTGACCCATCATCATCTCCATCGCTGGCAGGATCTTTCTGTTCATCAACGGCACCCACTACCTCGGCGACCCGCCCCCGCCCCTATCGTCGATCTGGGGGCGCATGTCAGGACCGGTTTCTCAATAACAAGATTATTGAAAAATCGACCTT
>CBMN010040381.1:0-15302 GCA_000582825.1 Hordeum pubiflorum
CCCTCCCTCTCTTGCATCCTCTGTCCAATTTTTTTCCTGTTTTTTGTATTGGACGAGTACTCGCTGTAGATTGGGTACTGTGAGAATATAATGACGACTATTTCTTGATGAGTACTTGGTGAATGATTTTTCCAGTGCATGTTCAAGTTTAGTTCTGAATGGATTTTGCTTGATAGGTGTTTGTGATAATGCTTGTAGGGGCAAATGTTTACAAACTGTCGTTCGAAAAATTTCCAGATGAGCAAATGTTTTGGTTTAAACATGTTAGCCGTGCAACATTCAAGGCTGACGATCTATGAAAAGGAAAATATCAAATTGTTTTATCTGCAGCATCTTGACCTGAAATCAAAGCTTAGCAGTAACATGCAATTTGAGAGAGCAGGAGCTTTGTCTTGGTTATACTGGCCGATATTGGTTAACACATCAGTACTAGTGGTATTGTTGGCATGATAGATGTCCTGAATCCTGTTTATGGTTGGGAATATAGTGGTATTATTACTCTGTGTTGTTGATTTTAACAGTCAGACCGAAAATATTACCGTTTAAACTGACGTTTCTCCTTTTGCATGTTAGCTGATTGATCTTCAGGTTCCACCTGTCGTGTTATGCCATGATGGATGTACGGCTAACTAATGATTTGATTTGCTGCTCCATACACTTACTAAAAGTCTAATTCTATCCTTTGGAACTTGGAGTTGGAACAGAGCATCAACATTGACAATTGGAGAGGCTTGGAGCTGCTTCGGCATCCTCAGGAGAGCAAACAAGAAGGTAATCTGCTGTTCCTAGCTTCTGTACATTTTTTTGTGAATTAAACAAAAAGTAAAACGTATCAGCGCTTTTCCAAAATGGCGAATTTAGGTATCCGTATTGGTACATTTAACGTCTCTCCACCAACCAATAGCTCCTTCGTCGTCCCCTCTTCTCCGATGGAGCGGCCAGAGTGGAGCATCTCTGACTTCGAGATCGGCAAGTTCATCGGCGAGGGCAAGTTCGGCAAGGTCTATCTTGGCCGCGAGAAGCAGGTAGGTCCTCAAAACGCTAGCCTCCAAACCTTCAAACTTCGATTTCCCCCAAAAAATTGAACTTCGATGAAGCTAATACGTCGGAAAACTGCGGTGATCCAGAGCGGCTATGTGGTGGCGCTCAAGGTGACATACAAGGCGAAGCTGCAGAAGTACCGGTTCCACGCGCACCTGCGGCGGGAGATTGAGATACAGCACGGCCTCGACCACCCCAACGTGCTCCGCCTCTTCGCCTGGTTCCACGACGCCGAGAGAGTCGTCCTTGTGCTCGAGTACGCCGCCCGTGGAGAGCTCTACAAGCTCCTCCGCAGCGTCGGCCACTTCTCGGAGCGGACCGCCGCCACCGTGAGCCATCCCCACCCTGTCACTTTGCTGACGTGTTACTTTTCCCCAGCCGTGTGACGTTTATTGATTGGATCACCCAGTTGTTATTCACCATCGTTTGTGGAATTAACTATCTGAAATCTCAAAATCTGCATTCTGAGCTCTGACTGTCCCATAGAAAAGCCCACAAAATTCGATAAGAGGCATTTTCTAGCATTTCACTAATGAAGTATTACTTCGACTGAGGTCGTGAGAGGGAGAAAGATAAGTTAAAAGAGTACTGAATCCTAGTATCTTAGTGTATTTATTAGTAGGTGTTCTGAAACAATATCTGTTTAGTCATGTTGGTTTGTTATGCATTGCTAAAGTAGTAAACTGTCTGATCGTTAAGAATTTTGGTAGGAGCTATTCATTTCCATTGGGCTTAATGGATCTCTTCATCTCACTGCACGATGAAGAACTTCAGAACTCCAGAACATCTTTAGAAACACAAGGAAAAGCCTCTTCCCTCTTTCACGAATGGGAGTGAAAACAAATCTAGCATTTTCAGTATAGAAAACCCACCTCAGGAGTGACACTTCCAGCTCAGTCTGAGATCTAAACCATCCAACCCAAACACAATAAATCATATTTCTATTTTCTGAACAGTAGTGAGTGAAACAACAGTCTGCATAGCATGACATGTACTCTGTGATATACTACACATGAGGCTGTCAAATATGATGGATTTTTTTTTTCTGACTAACCATTGTTGCGCTAGATTTTCTGTTGATCCAATTCATTTTATTTTGCTTTAGTATGTAGCAAGCCTTGCTGGTGCGCTGGCATACTGTCACAAGAAGCAGGTAATTCACAGGGACATCAAGCCGGAAAATTTGCTCCTCGATATCGAGGTTGGTTCTTCTGCATGCAGTTGCTGCTTCTCTGCTACTGTCATGTGTTATCATACCAAACTGCTTATTTTAAGAATTTATATGGGGCAATATTTTGATATGCCAGTGAGTTAAATGCACTATTTATTTTTTGCCATCCATGTTTGTCAACATGGAATCCAACTACCTCATTGTTGTAAGTTATGCCTGCCCATGGATTAAATAATAACTGGACCTATGCATTGCTGCGGTAATTTTAGTACGGTGCCATTTTGTGCTCTATTGAAGCAATATATATGCTTCCAGGAAATGCACGTTGTGTGCTGTGCTCACTTACGCAATCTCTTTTATAGATATGGATGACATGTGAAAATTACTTGTGAGATAAAATAAAACAGACAACATATCATTTGCCTTGGTCTTGCTGCAAGCATAAACTATCGGGATATCCTTTTAGCCTGCACATTTATCAAGGTATATGTGGAAAATTTCCGGAGCTATACATTGTGAATTGAAGCACTATACATCTCATGTGTTGGGAACTTATGACCGTTAGTGATCAATCTAACTGTAGAGAGATTTTAGGTTATGGCACACATAGCTTATATTTTTGAATCGACTTTATAGAGAGACGAAATAGCAGATAAGCGGTACCTTACTCTATAACTATTTTTAAGTAAAATAGTGCAGTGTAAAATTTGACATCCCAAAAGTTTATAATCCGAATGTACATGTGTGTCCCATTTCTTTGACTGTACACGTTTTGCTGGTAAGTACTGCTGGTCACACATGATTATACCGACCTGCACTTGTGTACTATATATGGCTGTGAAAACCTGGTTACTTTGTAGATGCATGTCCTGTATAACTTTCTCAACATTACTGAAGAGATACTTATGTCACTATAGAGATTATCAAATGCTGCCAGACACCTTATTAGTTGTGCTGTCCACATCCATATGGGTAAGAAACAAGTGAAGAACGTCATTTGTTGTGCTGTCCACATTGGTATGTCAGAGATGATTGCTGTTGACACTTTTAACTCTGTCTCTCTGCATAAGATGCTGAGCTTTTTTATAGAAGTTACTTAACTTCCATTTTACAGGGCCGACTTAAAATTGCAGATTTTGGATGGGCGGTTCGATCGAATGCTAAACGTCACACACTCTGTGGCACGATAGATTATTTGGCACCAGAGATGGTAGAGAAAAAGGCTCACGATTACGCTGTTGACAACTGGACATTAGGAATCCTGTGCTACGAGTTTTTGTATGGCTCGCCACCCTTTGAAGCCGCAGAACAGCAAGATACCCTGATGAGGTATGAGGTACAATGTTTGTGCAGCTACAGTTTTTGTGTTTTGCCCGATCTTCCTTTGATACACATAGTCTGCAACATTAATTTCGAGCAGGATAGTCAAAGTGGACTTGCTGTTCCCTAAAACTCGTGACATATCTGTACATGCCAAGGATCTCATTTGCAAGGTAACATTTAAAAACATTGATTATATCTTTTCTTTAGATGAATGGGTCATATCCTTTAATTAAGGTGATGAAGTTGAAAATATGAATTTTGTATGCAGCTGCTAGTGAAGGATTCAAGCAAGAGGATTTCTCTGGATGATATTTTGAAGCATCCATGGATTGTAAAGAATGCAGAACCTTCAGGGAGTTGCATTGAGCAAAAAAGCTAGTGCATGAGCTCCTTAGCAAGTCCATGTATGTGTTTGACTAAAAGGCTAACTGAACATGCATGTTATTTTACAATCGAATTACTCTCAACCTATAATTCTTTATTGTACTCAGAAATCTTAGCACAGTACAATTGCTAATCGAGATAACCATGAGTTATAAATTTAACGTTCTTGGATAGAATTTTTTTCTAGTATTGTATCTAATTTGGATAGCGTAGAATATGGCTCACTATACAAGAATAATCACCTGAAAATGCAAACTCAAGATGTATCAGCAATTATGTCGCAATACATTTCATATCCAGCGAGGTTACTCTGTCTAAAAAACAGTTCAAACACGGTTTTATTAATTTATATAACATGCTTCAATGCCACCTTAAATTCATACTACAGATTTGCTGATAACCGCTCGGAGCTGCATTGCTCCTGGGTAGTGGGTAGAATATGTCAATTGGTGTTACTTTGCGCTCTTTTGCAGCTTCCTGTTATTCGAAAATCCAGTTAAATTGCTAAGGAAATTGCAAGAAATGTGATTATGTCCCTAGTTGGGCAGGTAACCAACTCCCCAACAGTTTTCAAAATGGCAGTATTGTTTGTTGCACCAGCAGGAATTTAGCAGGGCCAAGGCGTATAAGAAGCAGCAAAAAATTCCTTCATGATAAGTATGCTGCATACTTTCTTAGGTGGTCAGGTTAGGAGTGTTGTGGACATTGTAGTCCCTCCTGTGCCAGAGGAGAGTCTTGGATTAGATGCTAAGTATCTAAGATTACCTCTATTTTGATTGTGGGAAATCAAACGGCATTTCTATTTCGTTAATCTTTCCCAAATAATGTCTGTGAATTGGACTCCCAGATGCAATGTGTGAATATGAATGCTTAGCGACTACTGTACTACTGATAGTTTTGCCCCACTGTTGTTGATTGTCCTAATGAAGTGTAGCTGTTTTCTCCGCAGGGTATCTGTTGTTGTATCGAGCCAGCCCGGATTTTGGCGAAGTACTTGTTTGCCAACATGCCAAAACATACTGTGAATAGTTAGCATCATCTGTACTACCTCTGTAAGACGTTTTAGAACACAGGGAGTGTATTATAACCCGGCCTTTCTTCGGAGAGGGTTTTTTTAAGTTCCCATACTACTAATACCCTCTTGGGGTTGAACCGGTGTTCAGAGATACTACTTCGGTGTATCTGCAGCGTGGCATCCAGTGCATTTGCTGTTACCACTGTTTTCTGAGCTGCCAGACACGGAGTACTATTTTTTTTGTTCTTTTGGTTCAAATATATTGCAAAATCGCAATCAAATTAGTAGTCAATCACCATCCCCGTCATGAAACTGCCGACCCGAGTGAATTCATATTCAAAACCGACATGGTTTCGTTTATATTACACGAATCAGCCTACCTGATAACAACAAAGGACACCAATATACATCCGACGTTTCCTCAGCGGATAACCAAAGTGACACTTTAGGATTCGTGTGTGAGATCCGGTGTTTGCTGCTCGGAAGGGCAATAAATCGGTGAAAATCTTATCTGGCTGACGTTCGCTGAGAGAGGGATGACAAACGGACCCCTTTTATCGTCAGTTTTAGTTCTGAGACGTGATCAAACGGTGACCGTTTTAAATGAGAATTTGCCTTCTCTAACGGGAACTGCCATGTCGCTCTGAAGAAACTGCTGTCCCTTGCAACTAAAGTTGCCAGCAAAATCGTTTGCAAATGCCGAGCGTCTCCAGCTAAGGGGGTCCTAAATTTGTTGTCAGTTTTTTAACATTTAGGAAAACAAGCCATTAGTATCTTCTTTTTGACATGAAACAGACTCTTATCCAGTCCACCGGCCCCACGAGTCAGTCTCCTATCAAGCCTCTAACCACCCCCACGGGCGCCATAATAATACCTGCAGAACCGTCCCCGTCTTCCTCCCCCCTCCGCCACGAGATCCTCCTCCGGAGGGCTCGACCCGACCCGACACGACACGACACCTACCTCTCGCCAAACCCCAATCCACCCCCCTTCTCGAACCTTCTAGATCCTTCCCCTTCCGCGGCCATGGCCCCCCGGTCCACGCCGCGCCTCCTCCTCCTCCCGCTCCTGCTCGCGCTGCTCCTCCCCTGCCCCGCCCCGGCCCGGGCCGCCTCGCTCTCCCCGCTCCCGGCCTCCTCCAACGCGTCGGCGCACGCCTACGCCTTCGCGGGCCGCGAGCAGGTGCCGGCCCCGGATCCCACCTTCTTCGACGACGTCATCGACGCCGTGGCCGACAAGTACGGCTGGGACCCCGACGCCGAGGTCCGGGTCTGGCCGCTCGACGCCGAGGGCGCGCTCGTCGGCGCCGTGCAGCGCTACGAGTTCCGCGCCCGCGCGGGGGGCGCCGCGGCCGCGCTGGCGCGGTCCTCCGACGAGGCCGTCGACTGGAGCCGCCCCGACGCCCCCGCGGTGGAGGAGGTGCTCGGGCCCGACGGGGTCGACTTCGTCGCCGGCGACGGCGCCATCGGGTTCGGCTCCGGCGTCAGGGACCTCGACCTCTTCGGGCCGTTCGAGCTGCTGGTCTCCGATGGCGCTGGCGGGGGCCTCGCAGAGCTCCAGTTGCCGTCGGTGAGTACCGCTGTTTGACTTTTAGCTTAGCTTTGCTGTTGCTTCAGATTTTGCTTCCGGTTGCTTGCTATGCCGGCGGTGGTATCGGTACGGAATCGAAGTTGTGTCACCTTTAAGATGAAGCGATTGCTCTAATTGGTGAATGGTCTAGCTGCTGCTTTACCCCTTTTAGTCTTGATTGTGACTTCAAATTGATTGCGGTTGTTGCAGCGTCCGAACACTATCTGGTACAGATATATCTGGTTTAATTTTCGTTGTGTGCACATTGTGTCAATTGGACCAATTTTCTGCTAGATTTGCAGGTAAATCTGCAAGGATATGCAACAAAATTGAACATCAAAACATTCAGTTTAGTATTACTCAACTGTTGAATGGTAATAATGGAACAGGATACAAGTATTGAGTGTGTGACATGCTATGTGCATTTAAATTTGCTATGTTTATCCATTCAAGTACATTAACTGACAAATGGGAATGCCTTTACTAGGGGTGGCAAATCAATGCCCAACATGCGAGATACCAAAACACTGGACTCTTCTCCTCAGTGGCTTCTACTTCTATGTAGTTGATTTAAATATAACTTCCTGAATGTTTGATTTCGAATTTGGCTCCAAACTATCAAAGACGCGATACAAACATTTTGTGCTAGCATGCCTGGGCAAGGGGTTGTTCTGGGTGGGAAAGGAATGGACGCAAATAGGATAATCAGACATATGCAGTTTTGCTTTTATACTTAATTATAGTGTATCGCTGTCAAGTCTGTATATGAGTATATCTTTGATTGTTGTATGCTGGAGAACTGAGATAAACTGCTCTTGGGTATCTTTGTTTGCTGGTCATGACTAAATATGTTACCATCTTTCATGGATTAGTTTATATAAACTTCATCATAAGTTAAATTCATTTGTTGTTGACCTGTCTGTTTAATGCAATATTTGTTTCATCAATCAACTGCTGCAAAATCTTATGTTGCCCCTCATATGCAGTTGAATGCCACGTATACAGGGTTGAAGAGGGTACTTGTTGCTGCTGGTGTTGCATTAAAGATTACTGGTGCGCTGAGAGCATACTTTTTCCATCCTCACAGTATAGGCCTTTTATCAAATGGAAGCTTGATGGCTACTAACAGGGGACTAAGCCAAATATTGCCTCTCAGCCACTCAACCTGTGCTCCATTACTTCACATGAGGGTTGTAGGATCATCAGTTACAATAGTTGCACATGAAACCAATGTCTCTGGGGGGCACATGAAGCCCTTGTTGACTTCTGATGACGCCATCGAGTTACTACCAGACCAGTCTGAAGTGAACGAGATGTCAGATCGGTTGATCTCAGCATGTGCGTTCTGCTCAATTAGTCCAAAACTGCCGAGGCTTGAAGAACTCCTGAAGACTTGGTTCAACGAGAGGAATGAGTTCAACAGGACAATGAACTTCTTCGAAGCCAGAGTGACGTCAATGACCCTGATAAAATTCCGTTTGGAGCTCGAGAGGGACATCACCGAAGAGGACGACATCTGGGACGATGTTCCAGAGTGGAAAACCTTGCCTGTGGTCCAGCGAATCACGCTCGACGTCATCGCCAGGGTTGAGGAAGAGGGAAGGCTCAAGGCTATAAAGGTGAAGAAGGTGAGGAAATCTCTACAGATAGCGGACGCTACTTCGTGGAGCAGCTTGACTTCGAACGTCTCCTTCGCAGACTTCACGTCGTTGGTTCTGCCGCCTGATCCGTTGTCACTGGATGTAAAGTGGTAACAGTTTCTCCTTGTTCATTTACTTCTGATAGTGATAGGGGCTGATAGGAAATTGCACATATACATCAATTTCGTGTACAATTGTCTGGGCCAGGAGTGTACCTGCAAATGTGGTTTGTCTGTAACGCAATGTTGAGGTTTTGTATTGTTCTACGACTTTCATCTGGACCACGGTGAGGTGGTTTATTTGAGCTTATTAGCACAACCAAATCAAACCAAAGCATTGTATAACTGCATCTGTGTCCGTTTCTATGTTGCACGACCAATGCTGCTTTTTTTTCCCCAACCTTGCAATGAAGGAACATTACATGCATGTGTATGTACTACACCCTCCGTTCCTAAATATAAGCCTTTTTAGAGATTTCACTATTGAACTACATACGGATGTATATAGACATATTTTAGAATGTAGATTCACTCATTTTGCTCCGTATGTAGTCCCCTTTCGGAATGTCTAAAAAGACTTATATTCCTATGTAGTCTTCTAGTGAAATCTCTACAAAGACTTATATTTAGGAACGGAGAGAGTACATCTTATACGGAGTAGAAGAGAAAAGTAGGCAGGTGACACTGCACAGTTTACAGTTATGAGATATAGAAAGCATATACTCCCTCCGTAAAGAAATATAAGAACGTTTAGATTACTAAGAGGCTTTCTTCTTCCTCCTCTGGAGTTCCCTCTGTTTCTATTAATCCTATCTCTTGAAGGTACTTCATGTCATTTCCAGGTTGCTGACACCACTTCAGTTTACAGTTATGAGGATGAGAAAAAAGAGGAGACCTCATAGTCATATATCTTTGTTACTTCCTCCGTTCCAAAATAAGTGTCGTGCTTTTACTTCAAATTCATGGCACTTATTTTGGAACGGAGGGAGTATCAAGGATGAGAACAGGTTACATAGTAGAAGCAGAACAGTCACAGATTTCTCATTTTTTAAGAACAAATTCACAGTTACAAGAATCCCACGAGTACAAATAGCATAACAATTCACAACCTCAGGGCACACAAGAGAACCATATTCCTCAACAAGGAACATGATGAACCATATGTCATGCTTTCGAGTTCTTATACATCATGATGAACCACCTCTCCTTGTGCCGAAACACAAGTAAAAAGAAAACTCTTTGAATACAGGATCAAAATCAACAGCACAGAAGCACACATTTTGCATTCGCTCAGTTTGCTGTCAAGTGTATTGGCAAACAAACATCCTGCCCATGTGGCCAACATACTAGCAGCTGAAAAGCCGCAACATCTCATTTCTTAACAACTCACAATTACAACACAGGCACAGCTACATATCACAATCAACAACATTGAAGCACACAGGGCAGAAACGAGGTCTGAGATAAGACGTGTTCCAAAATTGGCTATATGGTTTACTTTATCAAACAAATATGTAGGATTCAAAGGGGAACCAAAACTCTCCACAAGGAACAGGATGAACAATATGGCATGCTTTCTGCTTCTTATACATTATATGATCTGGAACAGATCAACCGACTCTCCTTGTGCCAAACATAACAAAATTTCCATGCGCTGCCATGGATGCTCATTCGACAGGCGAGCCAGGCCTTTGGTTACAGTACAAGAATTGTTGCCTCTAAACAAGCATCTGCTGGTAGGGCAGGGAAAAACTGAGAGTCAGCCAGGCATTACGTGCAAGGCGACATCAATCAAATAAATAGCTAGAGGAGAAAAAAAATGCAGCAGAGATCATCAGTGATGCTCTGCCAAAAAAAATGGGTTGGTTTGGCATTGCCGCACCAACTGCATCTCAGGAGATGCCTGCCATTGCCATGTCATGAACCACATCATGGTCATAGATTGTATCTGTTATTTTCGATGGTGGCCAGTATCGAAGCACAGATCTCCCAAGAATGTTCTTCACGGAAAGCGGTCCCCTGCAATGGCAAACATAGCACATGAGCTTGTTTAGCATACCGGTTATGGGAATCAAGTCCTGGGAATTAGTCTTGAGAACTCAAGCAGGTATCCTCTATAAATGTTTAGCATACCAGTTATGGGAATCGAAGCTGTTGTTTCTGTTATCCCCCAGGACAAACACATAGCCTTCAGGCACACTCTGGAAAAAGCAAATAACAACTGATCAATATGTATACTCCAGTGCAAACTCAATTCAGAAAATGGAGGTACTTGCTTTATGATCGAGTCATACTTATGAACCACCAATATACAAGTGGGCCAGTGACTAAAAAACACAACCAATTTAACATTTTAAGCACCAAATATTTCGGCGCATTTACATCCGATATAACAGGTTCAACAGTTTAATCATAGAAACTTGGTATATCAAACTTGTGATTTTCAAATTACAACAGTTGGTCATTAGTACGAGGTAGGAAGCAAAGATGTCGTACCACTGGATCCATTTCATAATCAGGTGGCTCGAGCACAAAGTCCTCATCTTGGACTACTCCGTTAACTAATAATTGACCATCAGTCACCTATTCAGAAAAGGAGGATACAAATTGTTAGAACTCATGCCAACAAAAAGAAAGAAATAAGAGGGGGAATGAAAACAAATAGAAGCCACTACCCTTCGGATAAAAGCTTACTTCAACGATGTCCCCGCCCTTGGCCACAACTCTCTTAATGAACACATCAGTTGAGCTGTAGCCCAATGCCTGCAAAAAAGAAGTTCAAATTATAACACATTCCATCATGAACCAGAGACAAGTAAGAAGACAAACTGAATCATCATACCTGAAGGACTAGAGGTGCACGGAAGATCACAATGTCCAAAACTTGAGGCTCCCGGAAAATATACGAAACCTGCAATTGCAAGTATGCACCATCAGCAGATATACATCACAGGAAACGCTACTCATCGAAGGCTGGGAGTTAACTATACCCTCTCGGCAAGAATCCGGTCACCAACATCAAATGTTGGATACATTGATTTCGAAGGGATGGACCTCGGTTCAGCTAGAGAGGATTTATGGAGCAGTGGTACGGTCACAGCAGCAATGACAGTCTTTGCATCATCCGAGCAGGAGTTCACCCACCTCGACAGCCAGCTAGTCCTCTTGCTCGACCCTACACCAGCACCAAGAGCAGCACTGCTCTGTCTCACCACCCCAGCAGCACCAGGGGCTACTGCACTACTACCAACTAACGGCGCCACTACGCTGCCCACCTTGGAAGGGGCAGCCACCGCACCGCTACTACCAAACAATGCCTTGACGCCCATCTTGGCAGGAGCAACCGCAGCACCGCTACTACCAAGCAACGCCATCACGCCCGCCTTGGAAGGGGCAGCCACCGCAGGGGATGGCACGGGCGAAGGCGAAGGGCGACGGGGAGGCACAACATGTGCGGGTGCCGTCGACACCTCCACGGGGCGTACCGACCTGCGGGACGACGCACCGGTAATGATATCACTACACGGAAGCCACTTTGTGGCCTGCAAGAACGGGAGCAGCGCGGCGGGGTTCAACCCGGACGATATCGAAGGCGACGCCGACAGCGAGGACACGCCGGCGATGCCGGGGCCCGAACCCACCCCGGACGCGAGCACCGACAGCAACCCCACCGCCAGCGACGCCGGCGGGTCATCCGCCTTCGTAGAGCCAGACGGCGAGACGAACAGCGAGTAGCTGGCCCCGTCGGCCGGGACGAGCTTGGTCAGCTGCCTGCCTCCGGCCGCGGCGGGGAGAGCCTTGGCGGAGCGGCCGGCACCGGTGGCGGCGGGCGGGAGAGGCTTGGGCCTGGGCTTGGGCTTGGGGTGGTTGTGGTCCTCGGCGTCATTGTGCTGCTCGACGCGGCGGGAGGAGGCGAAGAGGCAGAAGGGTCGGGAGAGCGCGTCCTGGAGGACGCGGCAGCCGGCGCCGGGCGCGGCCCCGGAGCCCGCGGCGGCGGCGGTGGTGCAGCGCAGGCCGAAGGAGGAGGCCAGGCTCTGCGCCACGTAGCCGGAGTAGGAGACGGTCATGCGGATCGCCATGGCGCCGCGTCACGGGCAAAGCTCGAGTCTTTGGAGGCCGGATCTCAAGGGACGCGGCGGAGCATTTCCTCCGGGGCGATCGGGACGGCGCCCCTCCGGAAGGGGCGCGCGATCGGGCGCCCAGGGGATCTAGGGTTCCCAGGATCCGCGGAGTCGGGTGCTGACACGGCTCGCCGGGGCGAGGAGCGGGGGTTCAGGTTGCGAGGGAGCGGGTGTGTAGGGGTGTAGGTTTCCGGCGGCAGGGGGCCTCGTCGGCGGCGGTGGCCGACGAGGTCAGCGGCGGAGGGGGCGAGGAGGGGGGAGGGGAAGTGGGAGATGGATGGAAGGGGGGAGGGAGGGTGAGCGGCGGCTTCTTTATGTTGTGTTGCGATGCGCGATGCGTGGAAGCCTGCGGGCCGCCAGGATTTTGGAGATCTTTTTTCGATTGCGGTTGGCCCCAGCCCCTCCCCAACTAGGCCGGAGTGCGTCACTAAAAAAAAAAAAAGTTTCGAAAAATATTTTGAAAAGAAGCGGTGAATCTCCCGTTATTTGGGCTGTCATCTTTGTTTTGTTACCCGTGTTGGATTTATTCTTCTTTGCTAGCGCTTGACTCCTGTGGAATTCCATTAACAAGACCAGCGGTTGTGATTCTTCTTTTTTCCTCCCTTGGAAAAGTTGATCTGTGCAGCTACTGGTCACTGTGCTGAACATACGACATACAGCGATTAAGACAAACCATGATCGATTCAATTCAAAAGAGGTGCAAAAACACAACTGTATATCCACTTGCGTAAGTACTATTTCGAGGGGATTTTGCTCCCCGTCAACTCCTGTGCAGTTTCTGTGCAAATTTTTTTTACCCCTATCTATCTATCTGACGATCATATATACAGTAATGACATGTACGATCCACAACACCTGTGCACGGTTCAAAAACCGAAAAGAAAAAACAGAGAATCCCAGGCTGGGAATCAAAGAAGGTGGCGAATCGGGATGCCTCCTGTGGCAGGAGCCACTAGCCGGGAACCTGTACGACCGGACTGAATCGTGCCACATCGACCTGAAGCACGCATATTCGCACTAGAATACAGTAGGTGCCACCGTCTCCTCCTCCTAAAAGCCAGGCCAGGCCAAGCAAGCTAAAGTTGACCCACCGTTCCCAACTGGTTGCTTCTCCGCAGCTTCCTTCCCCATCCAGTCGCAGTCGAGGTCACCGATTACGCACACCATCCATTGCCGCCCACGAGCAACCTTCAAGGCCAATTCAAGGAGTACAGTTGTTAGATCCACCCACCCATCTTGAACCACAACACGCCACCAGGGTTTGCAATAGACAGATTGAACAGATAATAGTACTACTAGAGAAATTCAGACTGAAATATGGCGTTGCAGGCTGGTTAGTTATAGTATAAAAATTCAGAGATGGTCGTTGGGCAAGGGTGGGTCAATGACATGTATGGCTCTGCTTTGCTACATACGACCAGAGACTGAAATTGTCAAGCGGCTAAAAGTTCCTTATTTTTGGGGTGTATGACATACGAACAGCCGTCAGCGCTTACGTTCCCGCTGGGCAACGAGGCAATGTTATTGCATATATAACGAATGAGGAAATGGCAAGGCAAGAGGTCAGCTATAGACTGGGCAAGCCAACAGAATTTGGTAACGGAAGTATGACAACATGCGATAACCAAGTAAGGTGTAAGGACCTCCAACGCAACATACCTATGTGGCTACTAATGTGCTTCTCAACAAAGCAACAGATACTGTGCCACTAAAAAAACAGAAACATGTCGGCACATTGGAAGCCCTGACGAGCTGTAGCTTCTACTGGTATAAACAAAAAAGCAAATACCCCATTGGAAGAGATAGAATAGTTTATTCCGGAAAAGCGGAAAAAAGGAAGAAGAAGGGAAGCATCAAATGCGTCATGAATGCCAAAAGTCATGTAGACGGCAAACAGAAAGCGACCCTAGACATTCTCAAATACTGTTTAACTACAAATTCTTGCTGTGTGGAAAACTTCACCTAGTACTAATCCAAACCGTTCAACCAGAAGCCTCAACAGGGATCACATTCATGTCCTAAATTTTGTTTGACCAAAAACACCTTCAACGTGCCAGGTCTGGTGCAATTTATAATCAGACAGCATGGCAGTTTTCACAATCCCATGGAATTTCATTTTATTTCGTGAGACAAATCTTGTATCCCAATTCCCAGCTCACAACCTAAATGCATGACGGCTAAACAATGCTTCGAGTGCAAAGCTCCATGATAAGATCGTTTATATGTCAAACTCAAACATGAAAGGGATTACCAGTCAATACATTAAGAATTAGCTTTGGTCAAAGAAGATTCCAACATAGTAACTTCAAAAGTTCTATACATTTCGAAGTTGTTGGAAGACTCAAGGTTTCATCGGTGATTGATTTACAGAAATCGATGTCAGTGTTTTAAACTTCTAATGGGCTAAACTGATGACGCGATTTTAGCTTTGCCCACAGAAAGAAGGAAAACTGAGGTGGCCATAACCATCTACTTATAAATTGAGTCCTACAGATTTTTAGAGGAGAAGAGTCCTACAACAGATTTTGACATCATTACCAGGTATTTTTACATCTGGAAGAGAAGCCTACCCTTAGCAGCTAGAGTCAGACAACTCCACTGCAGTTCCTCGTTAAACAAGTCAACCACAAGCTGCCGATAAAACTAAAAAAGAGGGAAGAGGGATGGACATAAAAGGACATACATGACAAAGGACTGATTTGAAGCTGATTCAATTACACATCTGGTGCCTGCTTCGTATGTCGCCATTCTGTGTGAAATACACATGAGAATGACAAAAGGTGAAAATTGGAAAACCAATCAAGGATAGGATGAGAACCAAAGTTTAGCATGACCCACGTGATATGTTAGCTAGTTTTGACAACTGCTACATAGATAAAATTCAATGTTTACTAACCTGACTATATGAGATGTTATTTGTGAAAACTGCTATACAAAAGGTTTACTTACAGTTACAGACAATGTTGGATGGACTATTCTGGCAGCAACTTCTTGTTTTGCTGCCTCTTTTCTGTCCGCTTGCACAAACGGGTCATTCCA
>CBMN010040398.1:41-12292 GCA_000582825.1 Hordeum pubiflorum
AGACAATGTATGTTGTCATGAATTGTCAAAACCACCAAGGGAGCATATGTACTTTCAGTATTCCGTTCAAGAAACTAGAAGTATAGGTTAACAACTGCTTGTAGAAACCACCTTGTCTATAGCAAAGTTTCTTGTGTGCTCTATAACCTAGGATCACCGCTAGAAAAAAATGGAAACTACCTAAACCGGACAAAAGGTAATCAAGATTTTGCCAGGAGAAAACCTAGTGCTTGCCATCTAAATAAAACAAACCAAAGAGAGGGAGTATGAAAAAGAACATATATTGGCTTAAGTTGCCATCATTAGAACACATTATTAACCAATGGTGCCAAACTTGAATTGCCACATGAGGGGGGGGGGGGGTCGAACCATGTGTTATCATGTTTTCATGATTATTCCCATGTAGCATACACAATTTTCCATGTTATGGAAAATTAGGGTCCCAAAAAGTTTATGGATTTTGTCTTGGCCAATTTTATGCACTCTCTTTTTTGTTCAGATTGTTTGAGATGGCATTTTTAGGGTCCTGGAGAATTTGTTTTGTTTCCTTTAAAGCATGTCACCTTTCAATATGGCAAATCTAGGAATTTTCCACACAAAAATTCATGGCAAATTTCAAAATATTTTGTAACCCTTTCATGGCAAATTACAAACATTTCGTTTTTTCTGAGTCGTGGCTACTCATTTAGACAATTGTGCACCGGTCGCATGGTAAATCTAAGGATTTTTGGTCATGGCAACTTGTCATGATTAATGGTTTCTTTGTGTTTACCATATAATTCGGTTTTTCTCTAAATTTTGCCGTGCCAAGTTTTCAAAACAAATGTCACCATAGCAAATTCAGTGTTGTAGATTTTACAAATAAACGTCACCGTGGACAATTTCTTTTTTGCAGATTTTTTAAATTAATGCCATCTTGGTTAATCTATTAGTCTTAGCATGACAAATTTCATTATAATCAACATGCCATGTTTTCAGAAAATGTCACCATGTCAAGTTCCGTTTGTAGATTTTTATGTCATTAACATTACAACATTTTGTTTTTTGTTTTCTGAACATGCATTTCTATGAAGTTATGGTTGTAAATTTAAGGGTTATGGCAGAAGGGGTGGCAACTGAGGAAATATCTGGTGCACCAGTGCTTGTGGTGCTACCGGTGCCCTGGTCCTCCGTATACTTCCCGGTGGTAACTATATATATGGAAGTATATGATTATTTAATTTCTATTTTCTGTCAGTACTGGCAATTATATATGGAAGTATATGGCAATTTTCTTTCATATATGTATCTTATTGTTTCTAGGATTTTTAAAGTGATGGCAAATTAGGTCCACATATTTTCTGGTCATTTTTTCGGGCGATACATAGTGCTCCATGAATCCTATTTGGCGCGTGTAGCGTCGGTTACAGGCAAAGCCGCAAACCGACGCACACCCCTGCCAGTTCGATGGAACTTTAGTGGGCTGACCCATATATGGATCGCTCATTGGTGGTGAGACACTCCCCTTTTTTGTTTAGTTTTTTTGGGGCCGGTTACATTTTTTTCCTTTTTCTTTTCCCTTTTTATTTTTTGATCCTTTTTATAAATGTGATTTTTTTGAATTTGATACTTATTTGAAATCATGGGTTTTCGAAAATTACTGTACTTTAAACAAATGTGGAATTGTTTTTTAGTTTCGTGTTTTTTTTTTCAAAATCGTTTGAACTTTCTTCGATTTGGTGAACCTTTTTCAAAATTGATTAACTTTTTTCGAATTCATGATTTTTTAATTAGAAATTGATGAACTTTCTTTCAAATTGATGAACTTTTCTTAAAGTAGTGAACTTTTTCCAAGCTCATGAATTTTTTACAAATTCATGAAACTTTTAAAATTTCATGAAAATTTCCAAACCCATAATTTTTCCAACTCCGCAAACTTTTTTCAATTTTGTATCCTTTTTTCAAATTTATGTGTTTTTAAATTTACCAAGTTTTTCAGTTTTTTTCTTAAAAGTCAACGGCCGAATGGTTGACCGGTCAACAACTAACTTGGCAACGATTGACCGAGCGAACCAAGGTGCGTTGCGTTCGAACCAAGCAACGAGCGAGCAAACGGCGAACGAGCGACTAACACGTTTGTTGGGCCAGCTCAAGAGAGGCTTCTGCGTGTGCGCCAGTTTGGTGAACTCGTGCCTGAAGCGCTGATTATAGGAGGGGGAGAATATCTGGTACTCCCACTCCTAGGGTGCTCCCTCAAACTCGGCAGCTTATTTTGAAATGCTTGAAAAAAATTGAAAAAAAAATTAGCACACACACACAACATCAATGTATGTTGTCAAAAAAAATAAAATTCAAAACATTGCTTGAGATACAAAAATGACAAAATTGACATCAGTGTGATAATGGGCCAAATCAAGCCCAACTTATGGTGTGTACTATTAACTGTCAAATTTGTCATTTATGTTTCTCACGCTATGTTTCGAATTTTGATTTCAAATTTTGTGGCAACATACATTGATGTTGTGTGTATGTGCTAATTCTTTTTCAGTTTTTTTCAAACATTTAAAAATGGCATGCCGAGTTTTGGAGCACCGGGAGCATCCTAGGGTTGGGAGTACCAGATATTCTCCCTCATAGGAAGACTCATAGAGCTTCACTAAAAAAAAAGGAGGACCCATAGAGCTCGCGTCGCTCATATCACTCGGTCATCGCTGCTCACAACCTCCCGCTAAAGGGCTGACCCAGGAGCATGGGTTCTTTTTTTACCACTGTATATTTTTACACTCGTTATTTTTTTCCTAAGCTATTTTTATATAGGTTAGTTGATAATTCACAATAATTGATGAAATTCAAAGAATTTTTTTCGAATTCAAAAAGTCACCAATTCAAAAAAATGTTCAAGAATTAATAAAAATCAGTAATTAAAAGCATGTTCAGTAATTTAAAAAGAAGTCGTGGATTCAAAAAAATGTTAACCTTATTTAGGAAATCACCAATTTGAATAATATTCACAAATTCATAATTGCCCGCAGATTTATTTTTTTTCGCAAATTCAGAAAATAATGAATTCAGAAAAAGTTTTCCTGAACAAATTTTGGAATATGTGAGCAGTTCTTGAAAATTTTGAACTTTATTTGAAATTGTGATTTTCTTTCAAATTCCATCCATTTTCTTGAATGAAATTGTGAACACTTTTTAAAAATCCTGACCATTTTTTTCGAAAAAGAGAACAATTTTTGAAATTTGTGAGTTCAGAAAATAAAAATAAATTAAAACAGATCTCGTTGCTTACCTGGTTTCTCGGCCCGCGTCGGATCTCGCGTGGGCGAGCACTGTCGTATCGCACGCGGTGAGCGGTAGTTAGCATTTGGGTGGCGAAACGCTGGGGCTCGGGAGGTCCAGCAGGCCTAGTAGAAGAAGACGCCGCTGCTCTTTTTGCGGGCGTGCTGGGCCCAATAGGAGAACACGCAGCGGGTTTTTCCTTGGTCTGGTTTTTTCTCGTCCGGGCGAGACTCAGACTCAAGAGTCCGAGGGTGCATCCATCCCAATTGCTGCTTTGGAATTGGGTTCTTGGTTTAATCCGAGTCGGTTTACAAGTCCATCTCGATCTCGATTGTGCGCCGCCTCGCATCCTTTTCTTCCCTCGCTGTACGTAAATCCGTCTACTCCTTCATCTGCATTGATTCGATCAAGTCACCAAACGATCGACGGAGCAGAGCAGAGCCCTCGTCGTCGTCAAGCTCCACGTCCACGAGCTATGGACCAAACGCCGACCCCTTCATCTGCTTCCAGCATCCGTGGCCCCAATCCAAGGTACTCCCTTCCTTGCCAAATTACATCATGTTTTAGTTTCAGCGTGTATAGTAGTACTCGCTACGATCCAAAATAAATGTCGCAGTTAGTTCAAAACTACGACATTTATTTTGAATCGGAGGGGGTACCAAAGTTGAGAGAGGTTCGTGCATTGGATCACGGAGCTCCTGGTTATAGATGTTTCTATGTGTATTGGCTTGTCTTCTCTTGATTTTCTTGTGCAGCATAAAAAGTACTCCATTAGTTTTATTATACAAAAACCACCTATATTTCAATATTTGTAAGTCTAATTTGCAATTAAGTTTAACAAGAAAATGAGAGTTATGTGTCACAAACAGCATGCTATTAGATGCACATCTCAAAGAAATTTTCGATGATATATATTTTATGGCATGCAATTCATAGTTTGTTGACCAAAATGGTAAGTCAAAGTTTGAAAAAAAATGAAGGGGCCTTGTTTCAAAGACGGCGATTGTATAAAAAACTAACAAAAGCGCTTCAAATCACCGACTTAAAATAAAATGGCCTCCACACGTCATGTGCCCCCGGGACCGCACACCGTTTTTCACCTTCCTCATTATCTCTGCTTCTTCCAAGCGGACGAGCATGGATCTTGCCGACGTGAGGCTTCCCCTCCCCTCCAGCTATCCCCCTCCTTTGGCAGCCCACCCTTTGCGGTAAGCCTTCGTCATCCACCACCATGTTCTTGTAGCGTCATCCGTCGCGAGCTGCTGCAAGTGTCTCCCCTGGTCTCCCCTCCACCGATCCAGATCGGGGACGGACCACAGGAGAGGGCTGTTGCTACCCTGAGCTCTTCAAGACTGCCCCCGTATCCCCTTCTCCTCCTTTCGACGCCCTTCATCGATGCCGCGAGCTTCTCACTCACCACCAATGCTGAGAGCTTCGCGAGCTCTTCTCTCGAAACAGGCTTTCGCTCTGACTTTATATGCGAAGCAACAACCGAATAACGTACACAACTGAACAGTACAAGGTGACGAGGTAGCCTTGTTACAAAGCCGATCTCAGGATAATCGGATCACGCATAATGTAAGCGATTACGTTACCGAAAGATAATAGAGGAAGATGTGAGTACAACGCCACGCTACGCCCTAGCACACCTAAGCTCCACAACAATGCCCTCAGGAGGGAGAGCGGTGCAAAGCTTTGCCGCTGCCGAGTCCATCGACTCCCCACGCAGAGTCACGTCACCCCCCGTCCAAGCCAAGGCCACCACCAATTGACCACTGCTCCGCCTCCACGTCCGCGGGAAGAAACCATAGCACCACCACCGACCGCCGCCAACCCCAGTCGCCCAGAGCCAGGGATGTTGAGCCACGTGTGCCGATGACCCTCCCCTGTCCGGAAGGCAAGAAGGAGGCCACGCCACACCCCATGTCGCCCTACGAAGTAGAGGGGTTAAAGCATGCCGCTGCCAGATTTGGACGCTGCCCCATAAGCCACCTCCGCCTCCCGTCCAGGCATGCACCGCCACCCGCCTGCCGGCAGCCCTCCGAGCCGCCACGACTAGACCCCGCCGTTGCGAATGCCCCAGCCAACGCCGTTTCGCAGCGCCCTATAAAGCGATGCTCCTACGTTTGGTGCAGCCGCCCGCGCTAGCCAACGCCACATGGAAGATCGGTCTTTGCCCGACGTCGCTTTCTTGCGGTGGCGAGGGAGAGGGGCATGAAATTGTAGGCTGGCGACGATGGCGCTAGGGCTCGCCCTCCCTCTCGCGGGAGCAGGTCGGGCCAGACGAGTCAGTACGATGATGAATGGTACGTGTCTCTTCGATGCGTTTTGCAACAAGGATCCCGTTGCAATGAAGGTTTGCAACAAGAGTCTTATTGCAATGACAACAAGCATGACCGTGAGGCGGATATCCTTTTGCAACTATGGTATTGTTGCAATTGCAGCAATAGGTTTGTTCCAATGGCGATGACACGACCATAAGTCAGAGATGCTTTTGAAATAAGGGATCTTGTTGCAACCGAAAATCTATCAGCAACTATGTGTTTGGAACATGTGTGATGTTGTAATGGTAGCAGTGATGCACTTCTGCAACACGGGTCTTGTTTTAGAGGAAAAATGATTCAAAAAGTTTGCGACGGGCAACAAGGTTCCTGTCGGAAGGCTATTCAAAGCTCGATCCAACAACAATAGAAGAAGTGGATCTTTTCAAAATATCACTCGCATGACGCGTAACGCTGCCCAACAAACATGGCTTTATATCAACTTCTTGCCACCAACGTGGTGCCGCAAAACGAACTCACTATCACAGATACGAGAGTCCTATACCTCAAACGTCCGCCTTTGTTGACTTCGTCAAGCCAAATATCAGTGGAATCAACTAACATAAATCAACTAATATAAATCAACCATCCATCAAATAAATAGCTAACAAATCAACCTTTCGCCATATAGAATCAACCTTCCGCCAGAAAAAAAAATACTCCCTCATCTTAAAATAAGTGCCTAAAGTTTAGTATAATTTTATACTAAAACTAGTCAAATTTGAGATACTTATTTTGAAACGGATGGAGTAGCTAACAAACGACCTTCCGCCAAACAAATAATCTACCTTTTCTTCATCAGATAAAATCAACCATCTGCCAAATAGCCAGCATATAATGGTTTAATGTTCTTCTTCCGTCAAATAGCTCACATATACAATGATTTAATGTTTTTCTTCCTTCTAATAGCCAGCATATAATGCTTCAATGTTCTTCTTCCGTCAAATAGCTCACATATTTACTCCCTCCGTCTCATAATATAAGAGCGTAGTGTCAAAAACGCTTTTATATTATGGGACCGAGGGAGTAATGTTTTTCTTCCGTCAAATAGCAACGTAGGTGGATACTCCCTCTGTTTTTATTTACTCCGCATATTAGCTTTGGTCAAAGTCAAGCTTTGTAAATTTTGACAAAGTTTATAAATAAAAATATTAACATATACAATAAGAAATCAATACCATTAGATTCATTATTGAATGAACTTCCACATCCTAGAAATTTGTTACGGTAAATGTTTACATTCTTTATTATAAACTTGATCAAACTTTATCTTGATTTTAGTCAACTCTAATATGCAGAGTAAATAAAAACAAAATGAGTACGTGATTACGTGATGACTTTTGGTTTATCAGACGGACATGAATATCCGGACTCTCGAGAACCTCGGGTAGGTTTGTTGTCGATTTGCGAGAATTCGGGTGGCCGGACGCGTCCGCATGCGTCATCTTGTTGGATGAAAAGTAAAATAAAATTGATCGGGACACCGCGGACCTTTGCGGGCCATTTGCGACGGGTATCTCCAACCCCGCCGGCGGCCGCCGCCGCTCCGCGCAGCGCTGACCTGGGCGCCTGGGCGCCGCCTCGAGCCGCCACAGCATCGTCCTCTCCATCGCCTACAGCCGCGACACCTCCTCCGGTACTCCCACCGTCCTCCTCTTTCTACCGGGCCTCGAGCCGCCACACACCCGCCGTCGTGCCGAGCTCCAGCCATTGCCGGGATCCCCTCACGAAGACCCCCTCCTCCTGTTGCGCCCGCGAAGCGCGGAATCGAGGATTTGGTGGAGCGAGGGTGTTGCCGAACGGGCCCCTAGGTCTCGCTGCCGGCCGCCCTCGCCCTCGCCATGGACGGTCATGGAGATCCCCACTACGGGCGTTACCCCTCCTGCCCTGACTCTCGAATCTCGATACCCTCATTTTAAGGAGCAAGGTACTCCCCGCAGTCCTTTTCCCTTGCCACTTTTACGAGCAGCTAACTATTGCCATTAAAAAGAGAAACTTTTGATCATAAGGGCAATACAACACCAGCTTAGAGATGATTTTCTTTTAATTATGATGATTATACCCCGACAGATTAGTTAGGTTGCACATGTGTGCAAAAAATATTTTTGTTCTGAGTTTATTCCCAGATTCTATCTGAGGGGTTTGCGATTGTTGTGAGGGATTAAAGAAAAGGTTTTGGCCAGTACCAATATACGGTGGCCTCTTTCTCATATATGTATATCAGTGGGTTAAAAATACACACCGATCGCAGTTTCTATAATTACGGGATGGTGATAGCCTACCAACTATACAGCCATAAGATCTTAGCAAACCTAACTTCAGATCTTTCAACCTTTGCAGATCACCCGCAGCCACGAGAGGACGTATCCGCCAGAGCCTTCTCTATTCAGATCGCCCCAGGCGATCCAGGAGACCTACATCAGATAAGCTACCGTAAGTGTGACTCTAGCTGCTGTTTTCTCTGTTTCCATTATGGTTACCACAAATGTGCCTATTACCAGCCCGTAGCATATTAGCTACTTATATTTACACTAGCCTTCAGTCCTTGTAGAGAAACTAGAATGCCATGGTCATTACTGCAGCACCTCCCATCATTTCTTATCAGCGATGACGGGTGCTTGCTCCCACGGATTTCTGTGCAAGTGTAATCTACAAAGTTTGATGCACTTCCAAGGTTTAGAAAAATCTATCTTGGAACTCTTTAGTAATTTTTATTGCTAACACACGCATAAGTTTTGCAAATTGTCTACATCTACAGTGGCATGTATGGAGCTCCTTAGAATCATTGCTTAATATTTATCGATTTATTTTGCTTTTTGAAATCTCCAGGTTTATCTTATTTCTTGTTACTAACAAGTTATGAATTTGCAAATGTAGCATACGACACGTATAAATTAATCAAGTGTAATACATGAATCAAATGATGGAGAAATTAGCATCTGATCAATATGTAATTAGTGTGCTGTGAGCCTGTGGTGCCACAATGTGTAAGCATTATGAATTGACATTTTAATTTCTAGATAATATTTCTAGGGGATTTGAGTGAACTGCTATTACATTTAGCAAATTAAATTTATAAGCCCATAAAGCACAAAATAATGATCTAGGTTGCAACTCGTAACACCACCGGCACATGAGTGGCCATGAGGGCTGCTGTTGTTTCTTTAGGGTAACCAAGGTCTTTTTCTTTTCTTTAGAGAGATGAATTCACCCATTCAATACTTGCAGGCAAGCTGGAACTGCAACCCATGTTCGGCAAAGTGTTCTATATTCAGGCCGCCTCAGGCGGTCCCGTGGCAGACGAGAACAAGAACCATCACCGAATGAGCTACCGTAATTTTTCTTAGTTATTTCTGATATTGTCTATGTGCCTTTTTACACGAGCATTTGATAAAGGATCTATTTTGGCTATTATCTGTACTCTCGTAAATAAATACTCCCTCCGTCTCATAATATNNNAGCGTTTTTGACACTAGTGTAGTATCAAAAACGCTCTTATNNNNTGGGACGGAGGGAGTAGTTTTTTATTGCTAGTTTCTTTTAAAGAAGCTAGCAATTCTTTCCCTTACTTCCATAGTCACCGACCAACATGTTTTCATCAGGATTGAGAAGAATGCTAGCAAGGTGAGTGGCGGTGAGGGACCTATAGTTACAAATCTACGTGAATCAACTCATAGGTATGATATTGTTGTTTAGTTATTAACTTATTATTAAGGATTTGGTTAGTTGAAATGACAGGTGCTTATTATGACCTGCATGCGTTCTGCATATAATTCAAATATGTTTGATTCATCAACTTGATAAAACTTGTTACAGAAGATTAGTTATGTCACATCTGTTTTGGCTATTATTTGCACTACAGCTCTCATTGAAAAAAATATTTTATGCAATGCTAGTTTCTTTTATAGATGCTAGTAATTATTCCCACACTTCTATAATCACCAACCAACATGTTTTGGTCAGGGTTGAGAAGAATGCTGGCAAGGTGAGCGACATTGAGGGTCCTGCAGTTAAGGCTCCACCGTAAGTGTGCCTCTAACAAATACAACATATTATTTTGCAACATTACTACATTGGTCTCTGCAGAGCTCCTTAAAATGGAAAACGAGAATGCCTGGTTATTATTGCAATACCTCCATCATAATAGTCGCTAACTAATGAGCATATTGGTTTGATTATCTGTTTGCTCAGGGTTAAGGAGGATGCCATTGAGGTGCGCAGCAGGGAGTTTAAAGCACCGACACTCGGTCAGTCACTTCCTACATGTAACCCAACCCAAAGGTATTGCATTCCCCTCTTTTTTGCACAGCTCTCGAACCATGGGTTAATAATTATTGATTGATTTTTTTATTACTCTCTAGGTTTATCTTGTTGTTTGTTACTCCCTCTGTAAGCAAATATAAGACGTTTTAGGTGACTATTTTAGTGACCTAAAACGTCTTATACAGTATTTGTTTACGGAGATATTACTATTTACTGTTTAAAAGCCTCAAAGCAATAAAAATGTACCTGTAGCATTCTTTCATGAGTTTGATATCATTCAAATATGCTTAATTCATCATCAACTTCACAAAAAATTGTTGAAGAAGATTATTTATATCAAGCAAATGATAGCTTTGGAATAACCACTGATTGTGCGGACATTTTGTTGCTTTAGGTCCAGGAAACGTGATTATTATGCTGCGGACAGTAAGGCTCGCTCTGAAATTTTTGAGGAGATGCTCAAAGATGTATCAGAACCTTGGTATGTAATGATGATTTTGCTCTTGTTCGTCTCATATTATATTTGTTTTGTACTCCCTCTGTAAAGAAATATAAGAGCATTTAGATCATTACTTTAGTGATCTATAAACGATTTTATATTTTTTACGGAGGGAGTAGTTTGTAAGTATTAAATGCATTGCTGTAGCAAGAAGCCTCAGAGCACCACAATTTTACTTGTATATATACATGGATCAAAATAAGGAAACAACAACAACAACAAAACAACGGTCATTAGTGCAGTGTGACGTATAGCCCTAGATGCACGACGAGATAACTAATAAAGAGAGCCAAACATCATGGATCTAACCGCTTTGGGATTTTCTATTTTCCCTTAGCTACACATAGCTTTGGTCTTGTATGACTTTGCTATTTACCGACGTGTTTTTGTGTGCGTGCGTTGGCTGTGTGCATCCTAACTATGCAGAGGCCGGGGGTGTGCGTTTTGGGTTTGTATCCTCTTGATGCTCCTTTTTGAATCAATAAAATCCACCCTTTGTCGACAAAAAACACCATGGCTGCGGGAGGCTGTACAGACATATACTAGCTGAGAGAATATGTGGAGGCGTGTGTGGCGTGTGTGGAATCTAACTAGCCCAGTTAGTCTTCCTGTGAGGCGTGTGTGGAACCATCGAATCACGTCTGAGACTGAAATCACCCCAAGCACAGAGCCACCTACACATTCTCCTCCTTCACCCAATCTTCCTGCCTTCTTTGTTCAGTGCTTCCTGAGGAAACAGTGGAGCGTCACCTCTTTCAGTGTCCCTGCAACTCCTATTGTTGGGCCTCACTTGGAATATCATGTCCTCTTGCTGGTTCCAGGCTTGAACTTATACATGCTGCAAGACAGAGCTTGGACAGGCCCATGCTTATGGATATCTTTATCGTTGCTACTTAGGGTGTTTGCAAGGAGAGGAATAATAAGCGCTTCAGACGGATCCCTCCCTCTCACCAATCCTGGATTATCAGGTTTAAGGGGATTTCACTCTCCTGAAGCACATAACTAAACAACGACTAGACGGATATCCAATTTGGCTCTCAGGTGTAGATGATCCTCATACCAGGACTGTTGGACAGTTCCAAGATCCCGCTAGGGGTTGTATTCTCACCCGTATTTCAGATTGTGTTGGCTTTAAGCTATAGTAACTGGCCCACCTCTGTCCAGTAATAAATGTGGAGATTGCTGTTTGCTTGTCGGCAGTACAAACGAATGGACCGTTGATGCAAATTATGTGCCACCGGCTCGGGAGCATCCATTAACTCCGCCTGCCCCATCTGCTCACTGAACCGAAACTTTGACCAAATCCATGGCCTGCTCATCTTCCTCTTCGTGAGGTACCCATGAGGCCATGAGACCAAGTGACGTTGACGGTTTCCAGTGGAGAAGCTATACCGCGGATCGAGATGGAGCGTGCAGCAATTTTGGGCGCAGTAACCTTCCGTCCATATTAATTATCACTGAAATGGATGTATCTAGTACATATTAGATACATTCATTTCAGCGACAAACTAATATGGGACGGAGGGAGTATTATTCTTTTTAAATTGATATGTCAGTGGGAGCCATGCTACAACTTGTGGTATAACTGTTTTCTTTTCTTCAATTGTCTCACAAACTACACTCTGGTATCATACCAATTTAAGATGAAGTGCGCGTATGTGATCAGGACTCATGATCAATATATTGATCATTTAATGGCATAATTAATTATAATTTTACTCGTTGCACTTGCACTTTAGAGAACAGTGTATATGTATATGGAGTTCAGTGCTATTTAACAAATTTTCAATATGCATGGCATAAGAGCATCTCCAACAGGCGCCCCAAAAACGGCCCGCGCTGCAAAATTACGCGTTTTAGCGCGCGCGCAGCGAAACCGCGTGCTCCAGCGGCCACCCAAAAACCGC
>CBMN010040404.1:41-10947 GCA_000582825.1 Hordeum pubiflorum
CTAGGGCATATTTCCAACAAATAGCTACATGTAAGCATGAATTTAGCATGGGTTACATGACTTTAGCACTCATTTAGTCTACGACCTTCTCGCAGGGTTGAAATTATGCGTTCTTCCTCTACTTGAAAGTGACCTCGCAGGTGGGGGACAGCTTCAGCTGCCTCAATTTCCATTACCACGTTTTTTCACATAAGCCTGTGCGTCCATGACGCAAGATAGTGCAAGGTTCTTGAACTATGGCTTGAGCGCGGCATTCGGTTCTACCCTGACGTCCATCATCACACGCTCAAATTAGTTGAGGACGGTAGGAAGCTAGGGTCGGCTGAGTCGGCGTTGCGGCGGGCGTCCTCCTTGACCCATTCCAATTATTCGCATGCTGTGAATTTTAAAAAGGTTCATGAATTTGAGAAAAAAGTTCATAAATTTTAAATAAAATGTTCATGATTTAAGAAAAGTTCACGAATTTAAAAAAACACGGATTCCAAATTTGTCCATGAATTTTAAAAAAGCACAGATTCGCGAATTTGAAAAAGTCCATGGGTTTGAATTTTTTTCACAAAATAAAAAAAAACTATTGGAAAATTGTTTGGAACCCCATATATGGCTTGACCCATGAACCAAGTAGTGGTTAAGACGAGCGAGCCACACCTCCTGCGCCACCTCGACCATCTGCAAAATTCAGTGCATCGTCCGTAGTGATCTTGACAACACCTAAATCGGGTGGACGCCAACCAAAACCTGGCAGAACAACGGCTACCTTACGAGAAAGATGAAGAAGCGCAATTGCCCCCTTAGTCGCTTTGATTGTAGTCGTAGGGTCCCGACCTTCTTCGCCGTGCTTAATATGATTACGGGAGTGCCAAATAGACCACATAATAGTAGTGATATTTTCATGACCATCATCTGAGAACCGATCACATAGAATATCGTGTGCCCATGAGTCCGGATGCAGACAAGGGAGCCGAATACCAAACCCTGTGCACGCCTCCTCCTAGAAGTGTTGTGCATGTGAACAGCGTATGACTGCATGTTTTAGACCCTCATCCATTGCTAGGCAAACTTTGCGGCGACCAAGTTCTTTAATATGGTGATATTTGAGAGTACTTTCTTCTCGGAGAATTCCATGAAGAACTCTCCACTAAACACTTTCGGTATGACGTTCCCATAAGGCTTTCCACAACTGATGATCGCTCACTGAGGTCCCGATAGCCGTCCCATCCTCTAGAACTAAAAGCTCTTTCCGAGTCACTAGAGAACGGTACGTCGTCTTCACGATAGTGAGTTGGCCTGGCTTTTCCGCTTGAAATAAAATAAAATATTGTTGTTACGCCCCCGAGAAGCGTGAGAGTTATATCTCGCTTACAGTGAGATGGAAGCAACTCGCGCACGAATGATTTCCCCTCTTTCGTCGTTTCTAGGCAGGTCGTTTCCGGTGTTTCTTTTCGATCGTTGGATTCTCGTCGCTCCATTGTGTGTTGTTCGTTGGTTTTGGTCCTTTATTTTCTATTATTCATTTTTCTTCATTCTTTCTTGATTTTATTTTTTTCTTTGTTTTTTTATTTTTCTTCTTCTTTTTCACTGGATTTTTTCTTTTCTCACGTATACTCTTTATCTTTCTTCCGTTTCCTTGGTTTCTTTGTTGATTTTTTTCATTTGATTTGTTTTTATTTTTCTATGTATCGGTTTTAATTGTTTTCATTCTTTTTGCAAACATATTTTAAAAAGGGGTCCACAAAAACGAAAATAAAAGAATGGAAACAATGAAACCATTTTTTTTATGAAAACACTTTCTTTCTATTCATTCTTTATCCAGTCATATTTTTTGATGTCAACTTTGTTTCATACACATTCTAAATTTTCGTATACATCAAGAACATTTTTTAAATACAACTGTAACATTTTTCTAAAACATGATTAGCAATTTTTAAAACATACTTTTATGTCTACTTTTTCGAACACATTGTACATTTTTAGCATACATCAGGACCCCATATATATGTGTGTGTGTAGGCCCTGATTGGATTGATGTTTAACATCGCCATACCCCTGTAAAATATGCAGACCTCCATGGGGTCGTTTTTCTTTCCAGTTGGAAATCAAGTGTGGCCGGTATTATTCACTTGTAAAATAAATACAGGTGTAATAAAATACACTGAAGCCAAACATGTTTTAATGGGTTTTTATTATTTATTCCACTAGTTGTATCCCACTACTCAGTTTTGTCATTAAAAGTTACAACTACTCTGCCATCGTTCCTTGAGATGCTTGCTCAAAAATGCCATTGGATATGTCAAAAATGCCATCGTTCAGTAGATGTTTGCTCAAAAATGTTATTTGACATCGTTATGGTCAGGTCAACCTTGTTGACCATGTTACATGCCGAAAATACCCCTATACCCACATGGTAGGTCTCTCAATCTCGCAATGATAAGTGTGGACCCCACTTGTTAGGAGTAAGCAAGCAGATAATTATAGAGAAAAATAAGAACGTTGTTGGGATCAAGTGGACCCACACTTTTATTGTAGTGAGATAGAGGGAGAGCTGACATGTTGGTCTATATGTATTTTGGTCATTATCACATGACAGACGAGATTTGAGCTCACAATAATAGTGTCCAGTGGTATTTTTGAGCATGCAACTAATGAAGCAATGGCGTTTTTGAGCAGTTGAAATTTCCAGTGGCAAAACTGAGTAGTGAGACACAACCAGTGGCATAAATGATAAAAACCCTTTATGACTAACATTTTTCTATATATATGTTTTGATGCTCTTGTTTCATACACATTGTACAATTTTCGTATACATTAGAAGCAATTTTTGTATCCAGGTTTAATATTTTTCAAATGCACAATTTTTTTTATATAAATTTATTTTTATAATAGATTCATTTAGAATATTTCGTAATACAAGCACAGGTAAAAAAAATGATTGCAAAAAATGTGAGAAAAAAGGAAAGAAAAAAAGTGCCGAAGGACTTTGGTCTGTGCTGGGCCGGTCCATTTCTGGAGGGCAACAGACAGTTCAGTAGAAGCCCACCTCCTAACCCTAATTGGCAGTTCAGTTTTTTTTTTTTCCTAACAGAACAGGGCACAAGGTTGTATCGAGCGACAGCACGAGCGCGCCGCCGCCGCCTGTTGTCGCCTTTGCCGCCCATCGCCGGCAAGGTAACTTCTTTCCCTAATCCCTGCTCTCCTCCTGTCATCCCGCGCTGTTGCTTCCTGTATGTTGTGCTCCTCCGGTGCGCTCGCCGCTGCCCGCTGGGCGCTTGCTTGCTGCTGCGTGTGCTTGCGGACTGCGTGCGTGTGAGCTGGTTGCGGCTTGCTGCTGGGAGCTGATGCTGGCTAAACATGTAAGGACCGCCCACAACATGCAGGGACATCAAAGGTGCAAACATACTAGTATATCCTAGCAGTCGTGTTCAGCCTGCAGGCTTCAGAATGGCTAAACATGGAAGGGCTTGAAAAGAGGCTCACAGCATCTGGTTGCAGACATTTTGTTAACCATTTATATATATATATATATATATATATATACTCTGAGTACCACCGTATTGCTGTTTCTAGAAATTGCCGTATCCCGTGTGCCCTCCCCGTATTGGTGCTTCATAGGTTTTTGCTGCTCCTGCAGAACCGCACAGCCATGGCCACCGCCATCGTCATAGCCGCCTCACCGTTGCACGATCCACGAACCTTCACTCCGCAGAAGGGTGAGTTGGATGGGCGCTTTGCGGATGCCGAAGAGAAACCAGCAGTAGCAGCATCCGAGGCGCCTGCGCAGGCAGAGGCGGAGGAGGATGAGGACGACGATGAGGATGAGGAGTATTGGTCCTACCATGACGTGGGCGAAGCCCTAGACTGGCTCGACGCCGCAGAGGGCCCGGATGGCTCGACGCGTCTTTCCTCAACATTCTCGGCCGCCGGAAGTGCGGCTGCGGCGCGGAGGCCGAACGCGCACGGCGGCATGCTCGCACGCACACTCCAGCCACTCTCCAACCGCACACAGAAGCTCGCCTCGCACATCCGCGCCGCTCCGTTGGAGGTATGTGGTTTCAACTCCTCGCTTTGGATCAGTATACTGCTCCGCTTGTGCTGTAACATTTATTGGACGTATGCTATCAAGGACTTGGGTTCAATGGTTCACTATCTTTTGGTTAAAGTTGGTTAGCTAAAATTACTAAAGAGAACAGTTGCACTTCATATTGGAGCTAGACCTAGTAGTATTATCTGGGGAAATTCTAAGTTTCCAACGTCACTCTGCAAACCACTAACTGAAATAATTAGGCTCAAGTTTTGATGTCTGTTGCAGTATTGATATTTATGTAACACCGGTGCCTTACCATATGGATATTGTTATCTGAACGAAACACTGGTCATGCTTTATTCATCTGGGTGTTGTACCTTTCTTTGCTGATTATTAGATGTTGTGAGTTTTGAACCACTCAGGAGTGGGAAGGTCGAATGAACGTGGGGATGTCAAATTCTGTGACGACTGCAATCAGGGACAGCATAAGAGATACTGCAATTGGGAAAACAAGGAACATTGGGAAGGCAGATCGTGCTACAGTTGAACAGGTTTGTACATTTTTTGCTGTTTGGTGATGCTTATTTTATTCCCTGCTTGGAAGTTGAATCCATGCACTTTCATATTCCTTCAGCAAATTAAGAATCAATCCTGTAGCCTTTCACCCTAATTTGCTTTCTGTCAAGTGGCTGTCTGTTTTAAAAGTTTCTCCCCTCATCAAGTATGCAGTAAATCAAAGTTTATTTACTACTTATAAAACATTTGGTTTGATGTACATGATAAGAATTCTTATTGAAGACTTGAGTTCCTCTTCATTTTCTATTGCCTGTTGTGTAAGTTTGTGAAGCAGAAATTTGTTAGTTTGATGTTTGAGCATTGCTCTTTTTGGTGCCTACTGCATTTCTGTTTATGAAGTTCTCCTGACTAAGGTACCATTGCTTCAGCGCTGATAAGCGGGGGGTGATCTGATCTATTTCCTTTTCCTTTTATGCAATTTGTTTAATTAATATTTCTTGTCATTGTGGGCCCCCAAAAGAATGCTCTCTATTGCACATGTGATTTGATTACTTGATCTGATGATCCAATGATATTTTCAGTTCTTATAGGCAGGGCATACTTGCTCATTCGTCCATCCAGATAAAACTCTGAATTTTGATTAACTGGGAAAGACAAAAACGTGCTTTAACTCTGTAGTCTATGTAATGAATGATGTTTTAGTGAAGTACTTTTTCTGAACATTCGTTTTTTTCTTCTTTATATGCAGGCTATTGACCCAAGAACCCGCATGGTTTTGTTCAAAATGTTAAACCGTGGTGTTTTTAATAACATAAATGGTTGCATTTCTACCGGAAAAGAGGTAACCTTCAGTTTGCAGTGCCCATCGTAGCTACAAGGCATCTGCTACTTGCCAATTTCATTGCACCCACGGATTTAAAAATAATATTATGAGAAAAGTATGTGGAGCATAGTGCTACTTTAGCTGTTGACATAGGAACATAGAAAAGGCATCCCATACTACAAGTTGCATTTTTTATTCATCATTCTAGAAATCTATAATTAGAATAACACACTCAATATTAACTGTGGCTGTTGATTTGTTTATTTTTTCCTTTGTAGGCAAATGTATATCATGCAACAAAGACAGATGACAGTGAGTTAGCAATTAAAGTCTATAAAACTTCAGTGCTTGTTTTTAAGTAAGATATGGATTTTATACTTGCTTTGTCTTATAATAACTGGATACTCAAAGCCACGTCAGAATACTGTTTATGAGCATTCCTTTCAGCACTTCTAAATTGTTTTGATTCAAAAAGGTTCCCGTCTGAACAAAGTACACACTTCCTTGTTGCAGGGATAGAGACCGATACGTTCAAGGAGATTATCGTTTTAGACATGGTTACTGCAAGCATAATCCCCGGAAAATGGTAAAGACTTGGGCTGAAAAGGAAATGCGAAATCTTTTACGGTATGAACTATTGTCATTAAGCATGCTTCATTCATGGTTTTCATTCCAGTAATTTGGCAAGATGTTTGTCAATGGGATTCTGTTGTTGAATTGGGTTTAATTTTTTGGGGAAAAAGAGGATGCATTTTGAGGCATTCAGGCATAAGCTGTTGCTATCCTATATTTTGTTCTGTCTCTCTCTAAATTAAATTCGCACCCTATATAATTGTTATCTTCTTCTGCAATACTTCGCAAAATGCTTTCAGTTATTGAAATAGAAAGATTTATACTTCTCTCCCTTGTTCAGAGTTAGAGCAGAAGGAATCCGGTGCCCGAAGCCGTTGCTCTTGAGGCTTCATGTTTTGGTGATGGAATTTATAGGTAAAACTTGTGGTGGCATTTGCTTATTCAATACCTATCAACATTTTCCTATAGATCATATCATGACCTAATAATTGTTCAAAACATACGCCTTGTAGCAGAACATCCCACAGAACAGTACTTTCAGTCTTTCATAGGTATTATCATTTCGTCTAATAAATTGAGTTGGTTCTTCTTCAGGAAAAGGAGGTTGGGCTGCTCCTCGACTTAAGGATGCTGCTTTGTCGGATGACAAGTTGCGTGAAACTTACTTCGAGGTACATGACGTATGCAAAGATTAACTACCAGTTGAAATGTCAGCTGAATATGGTCTTTACCTATAGAAGAATGAATAAGGAACCACATATAGTACTCTTATAGTACCATTTTCTTGTACCCAAACATTAGATTTTGGGTACTCTTACAGTACCATTTTCCAATATACTTACTGCAGCTTGTTTTCAGATTGTTACAACAATGCGGACACTTTACCAAAAGTGCAAGCTTGTCCACGGTGATTTGAGTGAATACAACATTCTTTATTATGAGGTAGTTGAGCACTTTTGAAAGCCTTCTTAACCTCTTTAATTTCCCAGTCAACCAGGTTCCTCATTCTTATTTGCTTGTTGTACAGGGACACTTGTACATAATTGATGTTTCACAGACTGTTGACCTTGACCATCCTTCAGCTTTGGATTTCCTGAAGGAAGATTGCTTGCATGTTAATGTGAGTAAAATTAAATTAAAATTGACCAGACATGGATAACTTGTGGTATTTAATACGTGTGCAATGCTGTTTCAGGATTTCTTTGAAAAACGTGGCGTTGCTGTCATGACAGTAACAGAGCTATTTAATTTCGTTGTGGATCAAAATATCGCTGATGAAGATGTTGATGATTACCTGGAGAAGGCATGTCCTTATTTTACTTTCAGTAGTTACATACTTACATTACTTTGTAATCATCGATTTTTGTGTGATACTATGCTCATCCTTGGACAGAAGATCTGATGGGTTAACAATATTGTGGTTACAACAGGTTCAGCAAAAGATTTTGGAAAATGGAGATACAGCTGCAGATGATGATGAAATTGCTCCAACAGTCTTGGTGCAGGTAGGCATATGATTATTGTTATTACTATTCATTTGTGCAGCTTTGCCAGAATTATCGTTTACAACTATGAAGCACCGATACGGCTACACCAATACGGCAATATAAGTATGGCGATACGGGATACGGCAATTTCTAGAAACAGCAATATGACGAGCATATATAAATAATTAATAAAATGATAATAAAGGTAAAACATAATAGAATGAGTGGGATGAGATAAAAACACCGCCCCATTGGTATTTGGTTGCTTCCATGCCTCTTTCAAGTCTTGAATGATCATCCATGTCCTCATGGTGTATGCAAAATAGCAAATACATCATATGATAGTATCAGACTTTGTCAATTTGAGATACACAAGTATGAAAAGTTGAAAACAGTAAACAAGCTGGCTTGTAACTTACCAAATGATATATACTTCCTTGTTCCAAACTTTCAAGTTCCAACAGCAACAAATCTCAAATCTGAATTGTGAATTCTTAATGGCCATAGACAAACAATGCAAAAGTTCACCAAGATAACATGATAAGTATGAAGATACAAGGCTCAGGTGGCCATAGATTGAACACCCCGCAGATGCCATGTCATATTTCCTCCACGACCTGATGAGTCTGCTGCTAGTGCTGTAGCATACTTCCATAAATGATATTTCGAATTGACAACACCATGCCCAGCCGCTTCACCTGCACCTTGAACATCAATGTTGTTGCTCACAGTACCACCAAGTGAGGATTGGCTTCCTGCCATACCACTCGGCCACTCCTCGCAGATGCCATGTCGTATTTCCTTCCCTAGCAATAGGCAATAGTAGCACATCAACAAAGCAATTGCATGCAGCCAAGCAGTAACATCAACAAGCTGTAGGCAGTAGCAACAACGCAATAGCAAGCACCAAGCACCCAAGCAATAGCAACCTGTAGCAAGCACCTAGCAACCAAGCAGTAGCAAGCACCAAGCAGCAACATCAGCAAGCAACTGCAATCTACAAGCAGCCAGCCAAGCATAGCCCGATTCATAACAAGCAGCAGCAACCACTAATGATTGAAGACAAACGGATGAATGGATAGATAACTAGAGAAGAGCAGAATTTGCTAGAGCTACTTGCTGCTGAGTGGCGACTGGAGACGGTGACGGAGAAACACTATTCAGTCGAGGAAGCGGCTTGGTGAGTCGACAGGGCAGCGAGCCGATTCCAGGTAGCGAGCGACTCAAGTCTGCAGCGGCGGCTCGCTAATGCGCGTCTCCCCTGCCGTGCAAACAGAGTAAAAGAGAGGGGGCAGTTGTTAGAGTTAGTACTGGGCTTCTACTGGGCTGGCCGTATCCCCCTGTGTCGTGGACAGTGAACAGTGAACAGCCCATATCGGCATTTTGCCCTTTATTTTAAATCGAAAAATACAATACTCTGGCGATACGCGTATCGCGGCCGTTCTGGACGGGTATACGCCTGTTCTGTGAACGTATCGGTGCTTCAGAGGTACAACAGTGAGCATCTTCACTTCTTCAGTGAGAGACCCTAATGTCTGAGGCATACGTTTATTTATTGTATATATCTGTTACTTGTCAATCACCACTATTTTATATTCCCTCCGTCCGGAAATACTTGTCGGAGAAATGGATAAATATGGATGCATCTAGAACTAAAATACATATAGATACATCCATTTCTCTGACAAATATTTCTAGACGGAGGGAGTACTATGTTTTGATTTAAGGTCCCCAACTTGATTCAAGGTATTGCCATTACCTTTGTGGCAACTGTTTTATCTCATATACATAATTTATCATGCTGATTTCAGTTAGTCTTATCTCCCATATCTCTTACACGAGTTTGTAACTTGTGCTGTGTGTTATTCAGTTCACTTGCTAATAATATTATCTGCTTTGCTCTTTTTGATAGACGTTGGATTATGTGAAGCAATGTGAGGCAGATATTGTCAGCATGTCAATGATGCAACGCCCATCTGTTGGCTACGAGCCAACAGCAGATAAGCTTTATGACCAGCCACTGTTAGGGTTTGTACGGACTAAAAATGAGCATACTGAAAACCAGGAAGCACGACCGGCACAAAATACACCGGAAGAACCCTTGGACCTGCAAACCAAGAGCTGCTCCTTGGAGAACAAGGAGGAAGATGAATCGGGTGACAGCGAACCCTGCTCTAGTTCCGACGAAGACGGTTCGTGGCACGAGTCCACAAAGATGGGGCCCGAGGAAAGGAAGGCTGCTCGCAAGGAAAACAAGAAGAAAGTGAAGGAAGAGAAGAGGGAAACTCGCAAGACGAAGATCCCCAAGGCTGATAAGAAGAAGAGGAAGAAAATGGCGAAAGCTAGGTGCAAGCGGTAGTGGATCACTGGTGGCAATCCACATGGTTGATACCAACAATTTTGTTACACAGGTCTAGTTCCAGTCAGTCTCGTGAGCGATGTGTTGGATCTGCTTTCTTTTTGTTGTAGTCCTTCTAAATGTATTACTTAAAAACCAGTGTCGTAAAAGATCCCTCTTGCTGCACCATTATACGAGTAAGATATTTTGAGTTGTGTATGCTTAATGTGCTTGAATGATATATCTTGATTTCTTCTGTTCTGTCGGCGATTCTAGTGTAAACTATGGATGAGAACGTCGATTCTTTATGGGTCTACAAAGTTGGCGATAAGTTGTTCTCAAGCCCAAATCGCATAGGCAAAGCAGGACATTTTGAATGTATGGATGTGAAGATAAAGAAAGGAGATGGATGCCTGTGATCCGAATCACCCAAGCTTGCATCAAATAGAAGAGCACCCCATTTGAAAATTCAATTCCGTCTATCTGATTCTGATTTTTTGGAGCACCCCTAACATAATTACCCATGGTACTGTACTATGAGTAATAAATAAATCCACATCTTACTTTTCATTCCGTCGATTCGAAGGCGAGCAAGCAAACCCTCCCGAAACCAGGAGCCTCGCCTTTGTGTCCCTGGCTCTCCTCTATCGAAGCCGGCGCAAATGTCGGAACCGTAGGCCGCGTGTTGTCACCGACTCAGCCCACGCCCCCCCTCCCTTCGTCGTCCTCCACGCGGCTGCCGCATCCATGGGAGATTGCCGCGTGTGCCTGGCTCGAGTCCTTCGCCAACGGCCGCCCTTCCACCGAGGGCGACGTCTACATCGATGAAAATGAACTACTTTTCATGTTGCACTTTATGGTGCAGTGACTAACGGAAATGTCATGGAGGGAAGGGAACAAGTCAAAAAGGAAAGATTTTCTTAGAGCTAAAAAGAAAAACATATTTTAAGAAAGCCCAAATAAGGCATTCTCTCAACGAAAAATGCACAAGCTTGTGATTTTTTTTATTCAGGGTAACAAGCTTGTGAGGCTGGCCATAGTGGGGGTAACCTAGGTGGTATCATGTACTTGGGAATAGCAAACATGCTGATGTGGCAGAGAATTAAAGAAGAGAGAGAGGGTTAAAGTAACATAGGTAGATACCGTAT